>DVZL01000554.1:0-22275 GCA_018236625.1 Lasaia peninsularis
TGCGAATAATGTGTATTTCTGCTTGTTTTTAGTCGTCTGGACCTTTTTAAATATCTTTAATGTACAGAATTCACTCTTCTGCAGTTTCATTATTTTTATAGATTTAGAAGATAATTAATGTTTTACATTGTTTTAAATATTAATTATAATTAAATAAAGCTCTAATATCATTATTATTATTATCTAGTATACAATTGTTTAATTACATAAATGAGTAGACAAATATTTAATTGATTATTTTTGTTTCAGTGCATATATGGCTGCTACGTCCACTCCGCCATTTTACCTACTTTCCATCGAAGGTGCTACTGGTTACTTCAGGTACGAAATGTATTTTAAATGTGTTTAGTTATTGTCCTTGTGACATCAAGAAATATAGCACAAATAATAATTTAAACATCACTTGGACCAATAAGATAAATCATTGTTAACCCAAGGTAATCAGATTATTAGCCATACTTGTTTAAAAAACTTCTGAAGAAAGTAATAAGATACCGTATTTAGAAATATAGATATATTTGTTAATTTTTCAAATACCTGACTCTATCGTGATTTGAGTCCAAGCTTCGTGGTGGAGAATGTCGATATAGCGTGGTGGAGAATAACGATATATCATGGTGGAGAAAAACGCACGAACTACACTACTACTGTAATGCTTTTTTTATGGTATTGGAAGGAAAACATGCAGACAGATACCCTGATGGTAAGGAATATACGTCACCAAAGAAAATGATTGTGTGTTTCCCCCGAGGCTGGGTTAGAAAGCCTCTTGAGATAGTAAGTTAACCGGCTACCTTGCGCTCCAAACCAGAACGCGACAGTGGCAAGCACTGACGTTATGATGGCAGGATAGGTAAGGCGATTAACGATCCGGGCGAGTCAGCGTCACTGTAAACCCTTAGTCGGATGTTTTATTGAGTTCAATTTAAATTGGGAGTACTAGTAACGTTGAAAGTTTGACTTTCGTCAAGCGTGAGTAAGACGCTCGCAATTGCCCGCGCTAGCGTGTTTCAGGTTCGAACACTCGTACACCTATTCTGCCGTCGTCCTACGGAAAAAGACCGTTAATTGCGGAATGACAATTTAGAGAAAAAGGCAAAAACCCGCAAAACATTGTACTTATATATCTGCTCAAATTATAAACGTATCTGAGAAAGTGATTCAGATCAAAATTGCTCTTAGATTTGAAGATGCAGAATAAAGCGAATTTTTTATGCCTAGAATCTAAAATTGATGAATTGATATTTAACGGCCTTTTTGCCTTAGGATTTTTGTATTTTGGTCTAGCTGGTACACCAATTTTGGTTTCCGTTGCACGCCTATTTCGGTCTCTCTCGCGCACCTATTTCTGTCTTCCTCCCACATACTAAATAAAGTAAGCCTGACTGGCGATAGCAGCTCTTTCTTGGTGCGTAACTTGTGCAGTACCTTTTGGGATTTTTATGTATCGCAAGATAAAAACAATTTGTGATATTAATGAAATATATTAATAAAATTTAAAATTATACAGAAACATCCGTAGTTCAACATTAAACACTAGCTTTCCGCCCGTGGCTTTGCCCACGTGAATTATCAAAGAGTAGACTTTTTTCTGATATGTAATACCTATTGCGTAAAACTATACTCTCTTTTTAATACAGCTGGTTAAAAGTAGCCTATGAGTTATTTTCATGTACAAGCTACATTATTATAAAGTTTTATCTAAATCCGTTTAGTTGTTTTTTTCGTGTAAGAGCAACAAACATCCATACATAAATACATACATTATTCCAAACATTCGCATCTATACAATTAAATAAAAATTGAGTGTCTGTATGTAATACTAAAATAACTGCTTTTTACTAAATGCAGATGTATATTTACAAGGTGCACATACCAAAACAGTCATTTTTGGAATTTTTGTCTGTTTGTCTGTCTGTCTAATTGTACCCGCTGATCTCTAAAACATCTGGATCTATTTTGACGGGACTTTCATAGGCCGACTGTTAATTTAATAAATAACAGCTTAGGTTGATTTTATTTTAGAAATGTAAAAAATAAAATAATTAAATTAAAACGCGGGTGAAGTCGCGGGTACAGCTAGTTTATAATAAATAATAATAGGATTTTGATTCTGGTATCTGAAGGTGTAATTTATCTTTTGACTTGAAATTTTAATATTATGGTTAAATATTTTCACGTTGCCTGGCGTTGGATTGATTTATGCTCGATGTGACACCTGCCACTCCTGGGACCTAATATCGTCGGCTAATCCTAAATGTACATCTGCTTGCTCTTTCGTGGTTAAGGGCGTCACGATATTTATTTTATAAAATGGTTATTTTCTAGGCCGATCTATTTCGTTTGTGTGCCACAAAACTAGATTAACTCAAAATTGGCCAGATACTAAAGTTTATACGATAACATACAAATAAATAAAATGAATGGCTCAAACACGGAGAAGGGTGTAAGCTTGGAATCGCATTTAATCCACAAAGTTTGAGATATAACATTAATATTTCAGCGATTGAAGTGAAAATATTTCACAAATATTGAACTAGAAACTCCAATCTGTGGTGCCATCAATTCCTTTAAGACGGGCATTAGACTGTTTTTCAATTCAATAACTTCTATTTCGACTTGATTTCATTCTATTTATTTACAACTTTTTATAACATGCAGTATTTACACATTGATATCTTCACGCCAGGTCCCTTGCGGGTCCGGCAGAGGGTATCGTGTACCAAGTCTTACCTAAATACTTGTCAAGCTTTCTCCACATTCATTATTAACTTCATACAAACCCTCTGGCTTCGGAGACCCTCAGATCTCGAGATCCTCTAATAAATGAGCTATTTGGTATGCCTATTTGTACATAAACTTTATGGTATAGTATTGAAATTAATTGACTTTTAAATATTATTACAAATCTCTAGTATGAGAATATAAAAAAATGTTGTTTTAGAATTTTTCAAACAATTTTTAAATTTTTTCTCTTCGTAAGAACTATCAACGAATATTATAAATACAAAAATATATGTTCTTTACACCATCCTCCAATAGTACACTAGTTGGTCGGAGAATATCAACCTAGGTCTCCCCAGGGTACTTACAACCATCCACAAACGCAGTTTATAGGAACATCTGTTTTGTCAATCTTACATCTTTCATTCTTTCAAAATGAACGAATTCGATGCTTGACCCTGTTGTCCTTTGTCAATTTCACCCCGACATTTTCCTTCAACCCCACTCTTTGTTTCATTACACTATTTCAAATATGTTCCAAAGAATAATTTTAACTTGTTTTATTACAAAGTTATAATTACCATCTCGTGATAAAGATTTCTAATGAAATTGGCCGTTTATGTACGCAATTATCTTTTAATAAGAAGAGGGTATACATCATCCTCAGGTAAAAATAATCTAAGCATAAATTTGGTACAAGGCTTATTAGGTACCTCGTGTACAATCTAGTTGCTGGGGAGTTTGTTTCGCGGTTTCTTCTCCCGACTGGCTAGGCTTCGGAATGGTAGTACTTTACGGTAGATGGAATTCAAATAATTCAGGTAATGCTTATAATGTGTTTAAGTTCGAACCCCGCCATGACTGTTATCCTAGTCAAATAGGATCAGGTAACTGACTCCGAATAACATATTACACATATTCACATATTTAGTAAATAAATATTCTTTTATATATGAAAGCTAAGCACCATGACTCACAAGCTCATCTGATGGAAAGTGATGCTGGGGTCAAAGATGTACTTAGTCAAAATAAACCTATTTACTCTTAGTTTAAAGGCTAAGTTGTATTTCTCTGGAAAAATCGGTTTGGGTTGACAGTTACAATCTTTAGCAGGGCGAATGATAAAAGACCAGGCGAACCTTAGTCCTAGTTCTTGGAATGTCTACCAAGTAAGTACGGTACGTCTCCGTCCGTCTAGTATTTACATTTTGAATCCACACAGAGAAGAAGAATAGTATAGAATAACTCTTAATTGTACACAAAAAATTACAAAATCGACAAACATGTAAATTGTAAAATGACACTTTAAGACTAAATTCTACACAAAAGCGACCTTATCGCCAAGTCAACGATCTCTCCCAGGGTTGCCTTATGGTAGGGAAACGTCAACAAAATGTTTTGCAGAGGTGCTCTATACATAAACATATAAATAAGTAATGTATATAAGTATATTAGGGCCCTGACGTGATGGGTGGCAAGCCCATCGCTACTTTAGGTATATTAAGATCCCGGGCAATGTAATTCTTACTCAGAATAATCTGAAAAACATTTTAAGAAAAGTTGCCCGACCTGGAAATCGAACCCGAGACACTACGCAGCTAACGGTCTTAACAAGCGACAGCCTACACTACTACTATCATTACTACACAGGCGATAAGGGATTGTATATAAGCAAATGAATTGTAAAAGTGAAGAAATAGGGAGATATTCCCTTGCAATGTTTCTGGAAAACTATTGGAAAATAAGCACACTTTACAACTCGGTGCATTTAAAATTGACAGGCGAGAACATTAAATAAATAGTGAGTTTAGATACCACGCCAATATGTCGGGGGGTAATTGAATTTCTGATTGCGACCGCGGCACCCCGGGCTCGTGTAACAGGTGTTCGTAACACCGCTGTAAATGTAATATACTTCTGGACAGATAGTTCCGAATAACTTTTGGCAGCCTAAGTCGTTTCGGGTGAATATTCTCAACTTAAGCAGATTAAGAAACTCACAATTATATAAGCCAAATGTTGTGTTGGTTTTTTAAGCCTTCTTATTTAAAACGCTTGGAATGAATAGCTGTTTTTATTAAAATTTGTAGAATTCTCACTTCGTTAAAACATAATAAAACTGAAATTAACGCGAAAGTTTGTTAGTATGGATGTTTGTCACTCTTTCAAAAAAAAAAACTACTGGACGGACTATTTTTTATCCATTACATTAAAAAGAGGGCATGTTTTTACGCAATAAATGTTTTAAGTCGAAAAAAAATCTGCTGTTTCAGTTCAGTCTGCTCAAGTTACAGCAGTTGAAACAACGTGACAAAAAACAAATGATAATATTTCGTTATAAGAATATTATAAGAGATATTCAGATACCTCATAACCCTAAAAAACCCATGCAAGGATGTAGGCAATAGCTAAATACCGATAAGTTTAAGCATATTATATAAAATAATTATCTCTACTTCTATAGTAATATTACAAAGAGGAAAGATTTGATTGTTTATTTTTTTGTTTGTATTGCATAGGCTCCGAAACTACTAAACCGATTTGTGAAAATCTTTTACTATTAGAAGCCGACATTAACCCTGATGAACATAAGCTACTTTTCACTGCGGGCAAATGCTTCATTCCTATGGGAAAACGGGTAATGGGAGAACGGGTAGTAAGAATTATCTTTCTGTAATTATCTATTTAACATAACTTCTAAATGGCTAAACCAATTGGGTTGAAACTTTATATGGATATTGCGATGGTTTTTTGTATGATTCAAAACTATAATTGGACCAGGTAGGTGACGCTAACCTTCATTATGCCAACTATAAACTAACCGTGCGACGCCGGGTCGAGCAGCTAGTATAATATAATGTGACTTAAAATAATAATCAAATAATAATATTGAAACACATGTTATTTTCTATTCTTTGTTGCAAAATATATTAATATGATATAAGACAATTCTACATTTTGATTAAATAAATATTGATCCGGGTCCCTCGTGTAGAATAGGCCTCTCTACCAAGCAGCTCGTAAATGGTCATTGTTCACCAACTCGCCCGGGTAGGGATCCACCGCCTTATCCATGCCTACCACCATAATGCCATTGTTCAGCTCGGGAGGGTAGGGACTTACTTATAAGGTTTAACAGCCTGATCACAAGATATTGACTCACCTACAGCATCTACGGTGTCTATAGGACTCGGTTAACTTTTACCATCATATCCCATAAAATAAAAAATGGCTTTTAAACTACATGACACAATAAATATGAAATAAAAAAAAACATATTTACCTCCTGTAATCGTTAAAAACATACGTCATGGCTTTATTAGTGCTTAGTGCCTATAAAAAAACAAATCCCCGAAAATCGTTTATTCATAGCGATATAAAATGTTGTTTACTTAATTTGTAATGCATAAGATTATAAAAATATAATTTTCCGCCGTCATAAACAACTGTTTGAACATTTTTATAGCTTGTTTGTTTTAAAACATAAATCAGTTGAAGTACTATTCCCATCTAAGCCTAGAGCACTGCGACTAACTCTCAATTTTAAGTACGATAAAAATAATAAAAGATGAGGGATGCCAGTTCCCTGGTTTATTTTTTTATATTATATTAATCAAGACTTGAAGTATATCAATGTAGTAGATTATATACTTATAACGTACTAGAGATTAATTTCACATTTTTTTCACAAGAAAAAAAAGAAAACACAGCAGTTATTCTGATAAAACTTCTATGTTTGGTCACTTGGTTTGGTCAGAATAATTGAAATCATTAATTAAAATTATTAGAAAACAGGATTCTGAATGAAACATTACTTTAGCTATTAGTTTCAACACCTATAGTAAAACAATACTCTGGGAAAGTCAAAAAAAGTGCTAGTTATAACTTCATTACCAGACTAACACCGAAAGATGTGTAAAATTCATTAAATTTATTTGTCTTTAGTTTTACAACCCCCGATGATGCTGTAAAAAGTGAATCCGGTTGGGTAAAGTGAAATTTAAAAATAGTAGTACAAGTGTGTGTTTTAATGGAAAAAGTGCATAATATAGTATTTTGACCGCCTCATTGGCCGAGTGGCTAGCGTACACGCCTAACCGCAACAACTTCGATTCCCGACGGGAACAGGCATTTGCGTGATGAGCATAGATGTTTGTATTTCCGGGTCTGGATGTTTATTAAATTAATTATTGTATCTATTTAAGTATTTCTATGTATTAGTATCTTTGACTAACACCCATAACACAAGCATATAATTTGCTTACTTTGGAGTTAGATCAATTTTGTGTAATTTGTCCCGTGATATTTGTTATATTTGTTACTATAAACATTACATACACAAGAGGATTCGCGTATTCAAATAACAATAATTCTAAATATTAAGCAAATGTGTGTCAAACTTTGGCATGTGGTATTCTGGAATCATTTATTTCGAGTCGATATCAGTCGGTCGTTAGGGCACCATCAATAAAACTGGGGCAGGTGAGCTTGACGTTTAGAAATATATAAGGTCGCTTCCTTGAACTTTTTATTTGAGGATTATTCTATTTCCGGACGTTTTTAAACTGAATTATCGCATACTCCGTTTTACATTTCATTTCGGTTAGTAAATATGTTCGGTTATTCTTTTTATAATTTCATCTCTATTATCTTCTTTTGTTTAAATATTGATCGCATTATTCATTTCTGTCGTCATCGTTTATTGTCATTGTTATTTTTTTTTGAGTTCCGTATTCAAAGGTTAAAAACGCAACCCTATTGTTATGACTCCACTGTCCGTCTGTCTGTCTGACTGTCATCAGTCTGTATCTCATAAACCGTAATAATTGAAAAAATATAAATAAGAGCAAAAAAATATAGGAGAAAATAATAAACGAATATATTAAATGTAAAATAGAAGAAAAAATACTTTAAAGTTACATTTATACACGATAACAATAACGTTTAATGAAATAATAACGAGGTATACATATTTACATAATGATAAAAATAGCTTTAGTCGGAGACTATGAGGCAGTTGTTAACTTCTCGATTCGACATTTAGTTATTTAAAAATATCAATGATAAAATATAAAATCTTAAAAATAATAATGGAAGTGTGCGAATACATAATATTGCGTGTTATAAAAGTCATGTCACAACAATTCTCCTTTTTGACGCGAATAAAGGACAAACAAACTTTCATTATTATAATATTAATATCTATGAACTGTCAAACCATAATGATATTTTTAATTAACATTTCATTGTATAAAATCCAATAATGTTGACTATAATCTATTTAGCATTTGATTCCTGACTTGAACAAGAATTTGTTAGAAATAGACATAATAACGTAGATATGTCTAAGTGACATATTTTTGGTTTGTAATATGTAAGACAAAAAGAGAGATATGCAAAGGTAGGAATAAATAGAGAATGTTTTTGATGTTAGAAATCAGGAATGAAACCTTCTCAAAAAAAATGGAACATAACTATTATATCATGAAGTAATTTTCAATGTATATATACAAGAAATAATGGAGTAAATACTTCATAAGGTAATATTTATGAACTGGATATTAGTCCATACTATAGTATCTGTGGAATTCTCACGTTATTTCTTTTTGTCAAAGATCTATCATTATTTTGTATCTTGAACATAATATCTGTTGAGACTATCGTTAATTAGGTCAACAAATTTTGTGTTTGCGATCACAAAACTTGATCTCGGGTTGGAATGAGTAAGTTAGTTGGGTTCCTATGATTAACCTTAAAATGACAAAATGTAATAAATCTTTTCGTCCGATAAATATACTGAAGAAGAAAAATACCTATTCTGTTATCTCTCTCTGTATCGTAGAGGAATAAAATAATGAACATAAGAGTAATAAACTTTTTTTTTCACAGAGAATTATTCTCCTTTATAAATATTTGTCAGAAGGTATACTAAAACAAAAAGTTCGATATTTGGTAACAAATTACAGTAACACCCTGCTCATTCCGATAGATATGCGATATATTAGTCGTTTCCGTTAAAATCATATTGGACGAACCCCGTCAACCACAAACCATTCGGTTCATAATTAAGTACCGCCGCCGCATTTATTTACAAATTCACACCATTCACTAATAATTCTAACCAATTCGTATTGTCAAAACAATAATTATCATCGTTTCGGTCGAAATAACTAAAATCAGTCTCAATTAATAGAAAATATATGTTTTGCAAATTCCAGATTGCCCCTCGTAACAAAACCACGTTATCCTGCCATTGTTTACAACAAATTATCACTTAAATAGCGAGTTAATGAAAAACCACAATAACTACAATAAAGCACACGTGTCGAGTGGCAGCCCTGTCCAGCGGCCATTACATAAATAATTCCGCCATGTTTATTGCCGCCATTTTGAAGACAAATGGATAGTTATTACGGCGCACTCCGTTTTACATTCGCTCTTCGCGTTGAAAATTAAAATATTGTGTATTACTTATTTTATTTTGTAGTTTAACTGCGTGTGAGTCGATTTAGCGGCAGTTATAAGTGTCGGCTTTATGCTCTTTGGGGTGGTGAATATTCCTTATTTTAAATGTCGGCTTCGCTGGGCACGCATTCTTAAAGTAAATAAATGGGACTGACGTAAAAGTTCGCCGATTATCTCAGGACGTAAAATATTTATGTTCCTAAATTATTTCTTTCTAAGTTTAAGCATCATTTACTTCCAAAATGTGCTTGGACTTTAGTAACTTTTACTTTTAATAAAAATACCTAATGATTTTGTTTCTTCTCTTTCTATCTGGTTTTGGCTGAAGGAAAAAAAATCCTAAATTAAATAGGTCTCATACTATTAAACAGTACTAAACATGTGAATAGACCTACTTATTTAGATACTCGATGTTTCTACCAAGTTGCATTGGTTGTGGGCAATAAAAAAAGTGATTTTTAAATAGTAGAATATACGCTTTTAAGTAAATGAATATGTATGGTTAACATTTATTCCAATTTTTGTCTGTCTGTCTATTTGTTCCTCAGTCTCTGGAATGGCTGGACTGATTTAAACGGGACTTTCACTTACAAATAGCTGATACAATAAAAAGTAATTGCGCCTACTCTTATTTAAGAAAGGTACAGCTACTAATCAATAAACTTACTTACCTAAAAGGCTTATCAACCCACCCTCAAATTGGCATCGCATGATTACCAAGTATAGTATTTACAAATATCTGTTTATTTGCCTTCTTATAGCATAAAATACTAATGATTTATTTCCCTTTCATGTTAAAAATAATTTCATTGTATACTTCATTCTAAAAACAATCTGTAAGGAGAGAAGACGAATAATAATATGAATTACATTGAAACCACAAAGAAATAAAAGAACTGCAAATAGTTTAATGCTTTCACGAAGTTATTCACTTCATTATTCATTCATAAAACTAAGTGTTAACTTCTCTATTGCTTTGTTCAGTTGGAACGATATTAAGATATTAAATTTATGATTCATGGTTATAATAGTTTTGTTTCACATGGGTACACCCGCAAGCAACTATGTATTAACTTGTTGGTGTTTGTGTACATTTTATTGTTATTGTAGGAGAGGAAGAGAAAGGGGGAGGGAGTTTCGAAAAATAATAAAATATGCATTATTTATAAGGAAGCGCTCAAGCACACCGTTCTCCTGATGGTAAGAGACAACCGTGGCCTATAGACATCATTGGTGCTGGAGGTGTTATCGACACATCTGAACTTTAAAAGTAAATTTAAATAAAAATCGTTATGTTCATATCCCAGACGGAACAGGCAGAGGTACATATGCACCTACGGTTAGCTGGCGATATTAGGTCTGATGTTGTTACAGTGTTTCATCACGATGTTGCCCTCCTCCAAAAGGGCACTCAGAAAATGTACTTAAGTTAGAAAAAGTCAACAGAACATGGCGGGGTTCGATCCTGGACTACTGAAATAGAAGTTTTTTTATTAGAAAAGTAAGACACATATGAAATTTATGTTTATAACATAAATATTTTACCTATCGTAGAACACTTCTATGAATGTTGATGTACAACTTCTGTAACTTTTTATTATTATTTCGTCTTTAATGCTGCGTGCTCAAAGAGTAAAACCGTTTTCTTTTCAGGCTCCGCCGTCCGTCTGCCTGTCACAAGGCCATAACTCATAAACCGCGATTGCTAGTCTTTTGAAATTTTGACAGATGATGTATTTTTCCGCTATAACAACAAATACTAAAACAGAATAAAATAAATATATTATAAAGGATGCTCCTATACAATAATTTTTTTGCCGATTTTAGAGAATGGTACCCTTCGTGCGCGTATCCAACTCGCACTTGACCGGTTTTTTCAACAGGACTTCGAACGTTCTTCCTAGATCCTATTATAATGAAATACCAGCAATAATCGTGATATATGTTTTGTAGTGTTAACGTTGTTTACATAAGGCAATAATTTTCTTCAGCAACGACACTCGAGTGCATTTATTTTTAAGTTATTTGTAGACACGATTTTCAGTTTTTTTTATTTGATTTAACGGTAATTATGTTATTTGAGTTTTTATAAAGACATTAAGTTCAACTAAAGTCAAGCTTCTGTTTACAAAATTAACTTTTTTAAGGGGTCAGCCGTTATAGCTAACGTATGATAGGCTTTTGCGGGGTTTTGGTTTGATTCCCAATAAGTATTGTATTAGTGTGTTCAATGTATATACTTAATTTATTGTATTGGGTATTTAATATGGATATAAACATGCTATCATATTATTTTATATGCAGTGTATAATTACAACCTAATCAATTTGTTTGATTCTCCAGTAATAATAAATATGCCACTGGCTTGATTAAATCAAGTATACATTGAAAATTAATTATTTGTATAGAAGATAAATATAAAAAGTTATAGAATCGTATTTTAACAGCTTGTTTATTTTTTAATTGTTTAAAGATATTTTAGATACTATTAATATACAGTGTCTCGGTAAATAAAAAAAATAATAATAATCCATTCATATTTTACTACGAATATAAATATTTCCTTGACAATAATTGCAGGACTAAGCTCTAAAGTTTCTGGATTCCTCTTCTAAAAGATTTAACTTAATTAACACTAAATTGAAAATCTAAAACCATCTAAAGACTGCATTAAATAGGTCAAGGACCAACCAATCACGGTGCCGAAGAAATTTAAGAACTTTGTAGAGGGAATAATAAGTTGATTATTAAATTTTTTTATTTTCTCTTATGTAGTTTTAGAAATCTTGAAAGTTTTTTTAATGGTTATTTTGATCGCTCTATAATTAGGGTACACCTCTAACTTCACCCATCATCCTTGGTTTGATTCCCGACAGCGGAGGCATTCGTGCGATGAATATGGCTGTATTTCCGAGTCTAATGGTTACCAAATATTCAAGCATATATAATTGTTTCTATGTATTAGTATTATTAAATGATACTATTTTTTATTTTGTTAAATACATACACACTATACAACATAGAAAATAGTTGTATTTTTATAATTTTTAGAATTCATTTTTTTATTGATTCAGAGATCAAAGAATTAAACTAGTAAAGTGCGATTCAGACTCGCACGTGAAGAGTTTCATATATAAAAAAAAACGAAAAAAATATCGTTTGTTGTATAGAAGCATCATTCATATATTTAGTTTATTGTGTTTTTAGTATGTGTTATAGTACTGGTAACAGAAATACATTATCTGTGAAAATTACAACTGTCTAGCTGTCACGGTTTATGAGATACAGCCTGTTGCCAAACAGACAGACAGACGAACAGCGGAGTTATAGCAAAAGTTTTTACCCTTTGAGCACGGAACCGTAAAAAAAAGGTTAATGTGAATTGGAGTTGTCTACGCAGCCATTAGAGATTTGTTCTCATCGTTAGAAAAAAAAAGTAAATATTGAACAGGAATAAATTGTCTATTTTCAGAATCCCGACATAGTGCTGGTCCACTACCTAAACGTGCCATATCCAGATGACAATAAATTGGCCACCGTCGCTCCGAGCCTTGCACTTTGGGCTGATAAGAAAGAATGGACAAAGGATGAACTTGTTAGTCAACTAAAACCAATGTGTAAGTGTTTTTGTATAATTTGTTTTTAAAATATCACTCGTGAAAGGTTATATTACTACATTGCTACGCTCTAGTTATTTAGATTATTACTATTATTACATTACTATAGTCTAGTAATTAAGATAAATTAAATTATTTTGAAATGAAATGAAAATTATTTGTTTGCCGAATATAATATGTGTTTCTAAAAGTTGTTACAAAGACAAGAGTTTCTAATTATACCAACATATTCTACCAAAATGTGGTATGCAAACATTAAACATATAATTTAAATTTATTTATTTATTAACTATCACTTATATTTGACTTCTTCAGTCAGACAAACTAGTTAGTAGTCAGATACACCTATGCTCTACACTTTCGTGCCTGTATAAAATTGATGTTTTATGGTACAAACAGTAGAAAAAATATTGTATAAATAATACAAAATCAATCACAACATAATATAAAACGTGTCGCTTTTTGTAGCTTAAATATTTTAAGACTACCTAACGAATTTTAATGTAATTTTTTTAATAAATAGGTATATGATTTGAATAAGAATGATTTAAATAACATGAATATTGTCACGCCCCTATCGCGGAAAAGGTAGACAGAAGTACATGTGTACCACGATCCACGATTAAGTCCAGTTATGTGATAGGTGGCAAGTCCGTCGCCATTTCAGGCACGAATCCCGGTTTCTTCTAATGTTTTCCTTCTCCGTAAGGTAAAAAAATGTACTTAAGTTACAAAAACTCATTATTATATAACGGGGTTCGAACCTCGACTAGCGAAAAGGAAGTTTGAAGCGGGTACAATAGGCCACTGAATTATAATGTTGCTTGCCACCTGTCACATCATGGGAACCAATATCGATTTAAGTTCTTCTTCATGAATTTTACTTTACTGTCATTAAGTGAAAATGTTTTATTCTTTTGGTCAATGTCTCTTCTAAAAGCTGTAGTTCATATTTTATAATTTATAATCATAAATACATTTTTCCTGAAAATGCTAATGTTCGTTATCGGAATGGGGATTTGGTTTCCGCAATCAAATAGTCGTTAGAGCGTCTTCATTTAAAAATAAGAACAGTGTCAAAATTTCTTTCTTCTTTCTAAACGGAGTCTGGTCTAGTAAGATTAAAACTTAAGGCCATTTTAATTCAAATATTCAAAATAGTGCGGCTCTAAGTTTCAAAACTTAGAGAAAATAGTAAAGATTGAATTTATTTATCCTATTACTAAAGTAGTAGCTTGAGCTCATACATGTACCAGTAAATTAATCATGGCAACGCATCATTACCTCCTTTTTTATTGATTGATGAATTCCTTTAAATGTTGTTATTACTTATTTAACAAAATTATAATATCGCCTCTGTTCATCAAGAGTTTTACAATAATTCTAGAAAAGTTTATTAGAATTAATCTATATAGAAGATATATCTATTTAGAAAATACATATGATCGTAACTTTTCAGTTTTGTAAACACTAAAACAAACAGATTTAGAGTTCATAACATTGTAAAATTATGATTTACAGTAATTATGCAACAGACAATAGTCACAAATTATAACCAATACCGTTATTTGGCAAAGCAATGCAGTTCAATTTAAATTTTCGCCGTTGTTTGTAAAGTTTTATTATTTGATTGTTTGTTATCTAAATACTTCTTCAAAATTATTGAAAGCAGGAACTCAAAACTTTCAAACAAATTGAATTAATATTGGCTTAAATCGATGACTAGGTTGTAATGAAATAGTTGCTTAGTCTTTTCCCTCGTAAATACTAACTAGAATTGAAAATTAAAATGCAACAAGCAAAGTTCCTTTTCTATTGAATATTTATGAGAAAGAAACGCGATAAAATAACTTCACTGTTAATTAATAGTACCTACTCTATGCAATTTTAAAAGTTTATGTTAAAAAGTTTCCGAGTTTCCTTTCAAATTTGATAGTTAAATTATTACAGTAGAAGTATACTTACGAGGTCATTTTATATTTTCAGTTTTTAGTGAAGATGAACCAGACCTCAACAGTGATTTGGAAATATCGGTAAATGTTTTTTAACATTATTTAAATACTTACGATAAATTTGAACTATATACTATTTCAAATTTAGGGAAAAATGTTTCAGACTGCTGAAACGGTGGAGGCGATTGTGGGACAGTTAATGGAAAAACAACGGGCCGCGCGGGCTGCTGCTTTAGCAAGACAACTAGAGTGTGGTTGTCCTGATTCCACTTGTCAAGATTCAAGAACTTGTGCCCATCCCTTACGACGTATACAAACGGCAAAGCCACCAGCTTCTGACCACCATGTGTCTTCTACCACTGGCCCATCACCTAGGCCAATGGCTCATCCACCTCGGCAATATACCCGCGACCATCGGCCTTCCACACAATCTTCTCCTTTACTTCTTTCCTTAGGACAAATACAAGGAGGTGGAGGACTCTTAATTTTAAATGGAACAAGCAACACTAACCAACAACATTCTTCATTAGTATCTCCTTTGTCTGTAACATCCTTTGTATGTGAAGAACCTAGAGATAGGTATCGACAGCAATATAAACCGACATTTGTTTTAAAAAGAGAAATACCAGATAGCCAACAATCGACATGTTTAAATAACACTGAATCTAGTTTTGAAGTTGAAACGAAAGTTGAAGTAGAAAAAGTAGAAGTCGATAGCTTTGATAGGAAAATTAAAATGGAACCAAGGAGTCGGAATCACGTTATTGCTAGTGCACCAGCAACTCCGTCTAGGTATCCAGATTTAGTAGAGCGTTTAGAGAGTAAAATTCATACTGAACATTGTGATGAAACTTTAGTGCTATTAGGAACAGATGGACATTTAGAAACTTCTAGTGGATTTTTTGATGAAACTTTAGAATTATCACATGAAGATATACAAAAAACTTTGTCTGCTAATATGCCAACATGTGAATTAGATCGGAGTGTAGTACGATCCACAGAAACTGCAAATGTTATGGTATCAGGTATAGATACAATGGATTTTATAGAAAGCTGTGAAGCCGTTGCGTCTCCGACTCACGTTGTTGATGATAATGTATTTGTGAATCTAGATGCATTTGATATGCTTGGCGACTTTCCGGAGTTAGAAGTTTTGGATCCAAGCACTATATCTACACATCCTGTGAGTTTTATTGATTTATTGGTTTTAGTTTTCTGATTTGTTATTAATACTATTCCATGTTTTTAGACATTATGTGGACATTCACCACCAGCTGAGGATGGTAATGAAAAAATGCAAACTGACTGTTCCAATGAAGGTGCTCTGAATATTACGGATTATTCCCCTGAATGGGCGTATCCCGAAGGAGGCGTAAAGGTTTTGGTGGCTGGCCCATGGACTGATACATCCGATCAGTATACTATTTTATTTGATAATTTTCCTGTGCCCTCAATTTTAGTTCAAAACGGTCTACTAAGATGTTATTGTCCAGGTAAGCTAATAAATGTTACATTAATTATGTCTTTATGTCTCATTATTTGTTTTCTTTTTCACATTCGTTTTTTTATATTTTGTCAAGTCGTTAAGGTTGATAATAGGTGATCATGTTACTCACACACATATATTATGATAATAGTTGTAATTGATGTAACGGAGACAGGTAATAAATAAGCCGGTAGAAAATAATCCGCGAGCGTTGTCTTAGTACTCTTCTTCCATCTTAAAGATTGCGACCGATTTACATTGGATTTTTTTCATATAAAAAGTACATAAACTATTCAGAAGTATGTATTATAGTAATCGGATAGACGAACCGAACACTACGAGATATGTGGTCTGTGGGCACCGGGCTGCACTGTGATGTGGCGCTTCCGACCGCTGTTTGTGGAAAACCGAGTGAGGATGCGGGTGGCCTGGAGCGCCCCAACACGATCCGCTCTTCATCTTTTATACAAATCGTTGACCTCAGATAGGAACTGTGGCATATTCGCAAAGAACACGGTCCAATTCGTAAGATATATTCTTATATTTACAAAGGGAAATGTCATATTAAGTTCTAATTTGTATAAATTATTTTTAAACATATTTTTTTAATTATATTATAAGACAGCGAACAGGCACACGGGTCTCCTGATGATAAGAGACAACCGTGGCCTATAGACACCATAGATGTTGTAGGTGCGCCGCTGCCCTATTGTCGGGCTGTTAGACGTTATGTGTAAGTAAGCTTATATTTCAATTTACATTGTGTGTGTTGGCTTAGCTGTAAGAACAATGAACTTTGTTAATTAAATAAATAAATATGGCCAGTGATCACTGCCATCTACAAATCACTGCAGTACTCTCATTGCGTTATTCAGGCCTCTTATTGCGTTATTCAATGTAAGAAAATTCTTAAAGTGTTATGTCAATAAATCCAAACCAGTATTTTGTTTGTCTCCCTGGTGCTGGTGCCTAGGCTTTTATAAATAATACAGGATAATTATTCCTTAAATATAATTACTTATTTAACAAAGTCATAATATTTTCAGCCCATGAAGCCGGACTTGCTGCTCTACAAGTGGCGCGAGGAGGGCGTGTAGTATCTGATACTGTTGTGTTCGAATACAAAGCTGGCCCTGTCTTGGTTCCATCTTCGCCTGCTTCAGCGCCTTTACCGTCTCTAGACTACAGAAGGTTCACACTATTGCAGCGGTTCCAACGCTTGCACGGGAGATTGCAGTTGAAAACTGAACCTTTGGATGATAATAATCAGGTGCGCACTATTGAACCCACACCATAAAAAGCAACAGCTAAATACAATTTGAAGATTTAATGGGATATATGAACAAAGAGATAAAAGAAAAATAAATTAAGATAAAGAAAAGAGCCTTACTTTTCTGTTATTTTCCGAAGTATCTTTATATGCAGTCACAACTCTGTCACGGCTTTATTTAAACATTATGCTTACTGGAATCTCTTCGTTAGCCTAATCCCGTTTATACATCAAATTATGATAGGGGTTAAGACGTCAGTTTTTACATAAAGCGATTGTCATTTGACTTCCACAATTCAGAAAAGAAAACAAGCCCAATCCTAGAATGGGTCGACTTCGAATACACAAATTCAGGTTTTCTCACGATATTTTCCTTTACTATAAGAGCTCTCAAAAATGTACCCGAACTACTGTAATGGAAATCAGAAGCGCTAACTAAATCTAACTATTTGGAGATCTAGATCTCAAAGGCCTTTATTACGTTTACTGAGATATTAAGGCATAAAATTATCGACGTACACTAGTAAATATTCAAGTTCATATCTCCTGATCAATCATTAATAATTGTTTTTTTATAACAAAGATTAAAGTTAAATGAAAGAATATTATGTGCTTCTATTTTGAGAAATATTAAAATACTTACTTCTTGAAAGTTTTGTATGTTTATTTCCACGCGCTAATCTCATAAACACATATAAATTATTATACAAAATATGTACTACATAATATATAACGAATTTAAAAAAGCCTGAAATGGTTAAGAGCCAGATAGTGACTCATGGATGATTGTTTGTTATCATCAAGCCCGTCACATGCTTCTTCACTGTCGCAAATATTATTTCAATTATTATTAGTTACAGAAAATACAAAATAACTTACCTGCTTTGATTTTGAATTTTACAAATATTTTACAGATTGAAGACGTCCAACTTTACTCAAATCCAAAATTCGAAGATCGTTTAGTGACGTTTTGTCAATCATTAAGCACGCGTTCGTTTGGAAACTCTGAAGGATTTACTACGGAACCAGGAGAAGATAGTTCCACAATACTTCACTTGGCTGCAGCCTTGGGTTATACCAAGCTCACAACAGCGCTGCTGCGGTGGAAGCAGGATGATAACAGTTTAGCCTTAGAGAAAGAAGTTAATCTTGGAGCACGCGATCTGGATAATTGTACACCGTTGGTGAGTGGACCTAGAAATACTTTACAGCTTACCATAGAAACGAAGAATTAATCCTTGGTTTTCAATACCTCGTTGGTGAAAGGGTTAGTGTGTAAACCTAAAGCCACAGACCAAACGCAAGGCTTGAGTTCAATTCCCAACGGGGACGGGTATTTCTGTGATGAATGTCTGCGTTTCCGGGTCTAGGTGTTTATATGGTTCATCCTGATATGTGTTTAAGTATTTATTTTTATTAGTATCGTTGACTAACATCCATGCAAGCATATAATTTGTTTACTTTATTATCTAGATCAAATTTTATCATTTGTCCAGAGAGAGATACTTGATCTGACCGTGCCGTCTTAAAACAATGTCATGTTAATGTTAATGTAATATAATGCATGAAATAAAACTTGTTATACTCACACATTGTAAAGTAGGTGGCTATTTGGCGTATATGTAAGTGTTGAAATAATAATTTGAGATTTAAGAGAAAACCATAAGCCTTGATGCAGGCCTTGACTTTTTTATTTGATACAAAAAATCTCTGAAGATGTAAATGGACAAAATATGTCTGATTGTCGATTTTCTAACTTAGTACATACAACTTATTGCTTGCCTTAAATAAAGTTATTTTTTTAAATTTAGATGTGAATGAATAATAAAGGATATTCAAAAATTTCCAGATGGTGGCAAGCGCAGCGGGCCATATAGATACGGCGGTAGTGCTGGCGCGGTGGAGCGCGGGCACGCGGCGGGAGTCGGGGGCGCGCGCGGCGGCGGCGGCGGCGCGGCGCGCCGGACACATGCGGCTCGCCACGCTCCTCGACCGGATACATCCTCCACCGCACGCCTCGCCAAGAGACACCGTCTTCAGGAGACCACACACGTAATTATCATTTTTTTATAGAAGAGGTAAACAGTAGCCTTTTAGTAAGTGATCATCGCCGCCCACGAACATTCGCAACACGATTTTTTCTTGAATGTTCGTAGTTATCACATCTACTTTCTATCACATTCTATCTTATTAATTATTCGGTCAATCAAGAAATTTATCAACTTACTAATTAAACATTAAATAAAACAAAGCATTCTATAAATAATCTTAATTACAAATATAACAATCAATTGGTTGATTCACACAATCAATGAAGAAAAAAAGAAATCGACCGACCCGTTCATAAATTTATCGAGTCATCTATTAGTCATAATTGTATATTGCAAAATAAAACACAAAAATACAATTAACTTACTGTCTTTAATCAAAAAAATATTAACGACTATTTACGAATGAGCACGTTAAAATAATTTAATGTAAAATTTTGAAAATATCAAAGTTTGTGTAGGTTGATGGTTGATTACCCTTAGTGTAACACCAATGTGGAGTGGCGTCTTATTTTGATGAGATTTTAATTAAAGGTTTTTATCACTATAGATGATTTATTTTCTCTCGACACACAGTACAATTATAAATTTTAGGTGCTAACCAGTAAAGAGTCGTAACGCCACTGGCACGACTTGCATTCAATAAATACATGAAACCTTCGGAGAAACAATGTGGGCACTCGTACATATACAAATATATTTTATTACTGTATTTGTGTATGTGTGTCCCTACAGTTTGACCTGTGAAATGTGTCATACCATTATATTATTTCTTAATTGCCGTCTTATAGTAGACTATACTTTCTTAAAATTTCTTCACTTATTCACGTTTCCTTTTTTGCCATTTTATTAAAGTAACTAATGTCTCTCAACTACTTCGGGAGTAAATGTTTTTATTTTAAATATAATTTTTAATTCTACATTTACAGACTTTCTCAAAAAAGCCGATCAGGAAGCCTCGAGAGCAACTTAGTAAAGAGACCATCTATTGATAGCGGAATAAACATGGCTGACGCTTTTCGATCCAGTTCAGCTATAGATAAAAGTGATGGAAATTCCTCGGCAAGGTGATAATATTATTTATATTATTTTTACACAAAATGGTCATATGTTTTTTACAAACAAATAAATATCAGGGAAGTCGTTTACTTTCATTAAAATTAATTCTGTGAATATCGAATTAGATTACACTTGACTAAAACCGCTAGAAATCAGAAAGTATATAAATCTTGACAAAATTACGTGAATCTAGACATGACCCACATTAGAAATGCAGAAAAAGGACACCCTGAACCGAAACCTTTATGAGTAAAGTAATTAAGTAGGGATAAATCGTAAGATGATGATGATTACACAAATTAATCTAACCCCAAAGGAAGCAAATTATATGCTTGTATTATGGGTGTTAGTTAGATACTAGTACGTATAAATACTTAAATAAATAACAGAATATGTTTAATAAGCACCTACACGCGGAAATACAGACATTTATGTTCAAAATGCCTGTCCTCCTTGGGAATCAGACCCAAGCTTTGCGGATTAGTCGATTTGTCATGAACGCTAACCGTAATCGTATTGGCGATGATGAATATTTATCCAAAACCATTTAAATTTATTTTAATCATATAATATTTAAATCATTTCGTCACCTCTTCTCGCCCGTTTCACTAAGTTGTAAGCACATTTAATTAATTTAAAATCTATAATTACAGGTGGGAAAGAAGTATGTCTTTACCTTTAGATTCAGATACTTCAGAAGACAGTCTAGGTGATACTAAAATTGGCCGTCGTATGGATCTCGCACTTTGTGAGTTATAATTGCTTTTATTTTTGTTTTTAATAGAAGATTCAATTTTAATTTGCAAAAGATTATTTATTTTCATCGGCACGGCGCCTAAATTTTCAAGGTTATCTACGAGTAGATAAATGAATTTAGTTTCTTGTAGAATCTCAGGGTTTAAATTTGACAATTTAAAACAATTACTTTTCCAGCGGTTTTTAAAATAGCTTTCTTTTTTATCATTTTAAGATAAATGATAACATATTCGAAATTTTCATCATCACATGTGATACCCGCAAAAAAATATTAAAAATTAATTATAAATTACGTAAACTAAGTAGGTATTGAGATGACTAACGAAGTTAACAATATTGCTATAATCTTGTTTAGGTTTAGGTACATTTTTGCAAATTCATGCAAATCGATTTATTCTCGAATCCTCTAAAAGAAATAATTGTATTCCATATATTTTATCTTTTTATTAATTTTCTTGATATTGGATAAAATTAGACGGTAGATTTAATTTTAAATAATGACATGATATAATCAAAACATATAAATGTATATTAATATATTATACTTGCCATTTTTATTTATGATGTGGCTAAAGATTTGTTTTAATAAAAAACGATGCGTTCGTAATATTAAAAAATACCAAATCTTAAAAAAAATGGAGTAAAGCTCATTAAAAAGCCGCTGTAAGAGTGTGAGTCGGTCGGTGTGTGCTGATGGTGTGGCGGTGTCCACTGTCCAGGCGAGACGGCGGCGCGGCGCGCGGCGTCGTCGTGGAGTGCGACCACAATTTATGCGACGGCTGTAGTTGGCGGCCCGCCAATATCCGCCAACTCACTCGTTAGCTCCTGGTCCAGTCCTCGATGTAATAGTTTGGCCGTTCTAGGGAGACGGTTTAATCCACTTGTGTGTTTAGTCAGG
>DVZL01000555.1:0-22273 GCA_018236625.1 Lasaia peninsularis
ATGGAATGGATGAATAGTAATAATATCATTATTATTTCTATTTCTATTCGTATTTTTCTACGGATGCTTGCAGCAATCCCTTTACTAATAATTAATTTATTAAATATTTAAAAAAATAAATACTTTTTTCCTTCGACCGAAATGTTGGGAACTTTTGAACGTTTCTTTACATAATTTATACGTTCTCGTGATAGATAGTATAGTATCATCGGCTATTCGTGCGTATATATGCCTAATCGTTCGGGATAAGGACGTGGCAATATTTATTTATTACCACGCACACACTCTTTTATTTGATGCAAGAGGTATACACATACATATCTATAAGCATCGATTGTCTTTTTTAACAAGAAGTCGCTTATATATTTGCTATTTATCTATAATATTTGATATCACAGATGGAACGCTCCATTCCCAACGTTAGAAGAAGAGTTCAATATAATGACAGCTCCCTCGGGACCAGATAATGTCGTGCTTTTAGATGATGGTAAGTGTTAATATAGTTATTAAACTTGTAATGGTTTTAATTTAATTGTGTGCACGATTCGATTATTTTAATAATGATTAATAGGTTATTAAAATAATCGTAATCGATCAATAATCGATTATAGGCGATTATTTAAGTAAGAATATTGACAACTACCCAATACAACACAGTAAAGTAGAATACACTGCTCTACTATTTGAACGAAATTTCTGTTATTAGGTCATTCATTCTTTAATTATTGCCTCTGTGGTGTAACGGTACGGCTTTCGTTCAACGTAAATTGTACTAGGCTTTTTGAGTTTGTTTCAAATCGTGCAAAACGATATAATCGCGTCGAGACGATAGTGCTAATTCTAACCCCCCTGCATCGTATTTGGATTAGATCAATCAAACTTAGTTCCCTCGTATTACAATAACAATCAACGGAAAAATATCTCCACAAAATAGTTTCGGTTAAAAAAAATCTGACCCCTAATGCAAACACTGCTCATATTAATTACTATATACATGGTTAATATAAATGTAATTTAATAAACCATGTATAAAAATATAATTGTTATTTAGCAAAAAAAAGAATACCTACTTCTAGCACTACAGTTGTGGATTGCAGTTTAGTTATCCTGAAGATGCTTCGGTTGCGAAGCGAAGGTTGTTGGTCACGTAGGTGCTGGTTGGTGTTATAGCGGAATTTTGTAAAGTAACAATTATATTTTTGTTTGATTATAAGACATTCAGATATCTTGAGAATCATTCTAGATTATTCCACATTTTGACCTTAATTAAGAATTAAGATTTAATATAATTTTTGCTCAGACAATAAATTAATATTTCAAGCCTGAATTTAACTTGATGGTAAAAGATAGCGTCTAATATAAAAAAAACATTAAGCAAGAAGCCCATTCTTGCTTTAAATGTGTAGGTTTTTCGATGGAAAAACATAATCCCCAAGTATTTTACATTCCAGAGCGTTTTTTTCAATCTAACGTGATAAGTGCGGACGCGAGTGCTATGGACACCGCGGGCACGGGGGTCGTGGACACGGAGGACATGGCCCCCGACAAGGGGCCCGAGCCGTGATCCCAGCCCCCGCCCCGCTGGACCCCCGCGCCCCTTTCGCACTGGCGCCCGGTCACACATCGGACTGTTTCATGAGTTAGAATTTTTATGGGGCGAAAACTTGTACATATTTGACTCGGCAAATGTAGTTGAATTGTTTTGATTATCTGTGCCCGAAATGTCAATTCTTAGTAAACTTTAGTGTTAGCAGTAACTTTAGTGTATATGTCAAAAGTTGAACTTTATTGTTCAAGTGTATAGGTATGTCAAAAGTTGACATATTTAAAGATTTCTATTCTGTGCCGTTAATGATATCGTATTTTGTCAGACTCTGTCTAAATTGTTGGGTCTTTGGGGTAGGGTCTGAAAAGGTTTTGATAACATTTATGATAATTGTTCAGTCTTTGAGTCGTATTCAAGAATTACTCTGAAGCCGTACAGGATATTAAAACGATATAATGGAAACTAAAAACAAGAACCTTTTAAATTTGCGTTTACTGATAGAAAACCAAACCAACTGATAATTGTAAGTCAGTTGGAAGATAACTAAAATAATTGTGAAATATAAAAAAAAAGATTTTCACGAGTATAGCCACGGTAATGAGAAAAAGTAAATTAAAAAATTTATTTATTTGACAAGTGCAAGAAAATGCCTTAAAACGATTGGACTTGGATTAGACTATGTTTATAGACGAGTCTCAATTAATATTTATAACAAATAACACATTATTTTATATTAAACTCTTCATAACTCGCTAAAAGTTTACTATTTATTAAAAAAGGTGTTAAATAGCCTTAAAACACAAAGCATAGATAAAACATACTTTACGTCAGATGTAAGGCACAGATAATCTATGTAGGTTTTTTAATGACAAATAATACTCCAATATTGTAAAATTAAAAATGTAATAAAACAACATATTGTATTCTAATATTTTTATAGAATATAAAACGATAATATGATCAAGCCTTCCAGTAATATAGTCGATATAAGATGCAGCTTGCGAATTATTTTGCTGACCAAAAAGGCAATTAGGGTTACGAAACTGATTCAAAAATACGGTTGAGTATATTATAAATATTTCTTAATTTAATTTTATTTATTACTTGTAAACATGAAGCTAAAGGTACTATCTAAAGATTACACTCCTAACATCGACCAGTTCTCCATATTAAACGTCTATCTCACTAGCTTAAAAGGGGTTATTTGGACTCAACTTCACAAAACTTGCACTTGACCAGTTTAGTGCGAGCTAGCAATACTACGTATTTGGGACAGGTCGTTTAATTTCATGGTCATAAACTTTTTTTTTTATATACCATACCAAAAAAAAAAAACAAAATCATAGGTCCACAACCCTTGTGTTCCTGATTTTTTATCTTCTCTGCGGTATAATTTGTATAATGTTAAACTTAATTGATTTTGTTAATCTTATTTTTGATATTTACATCCTATACGTAATAATATGGAAAATATAAATAAAAAACTTGTAATATTTTGTAGTATATTATATGCAAGACGACGAATACGCTCGACCTCTGGGACCTCGTGGTAGAGCAACTTGTTTTTTATACGTGTTTTTTTAAGCTTAACGTCGCCTGATCGGATTAATTTAATACTTAATGGTGTCCAATATGGCGACTGTCGTGGAACCTAATATCTTTGGGTAACTTCTAATCTTTATCGGTATTTTTTAAATGTAAAATTATTATTATTTCATTCACCGCAGACTTGACAGTATTTTTGAATCTAAACCTATAAGATATGTGGAAACATTGCTTCCAAAGACGTCAAATATATGAACGGATGCAGATGTGTGATATTTTGTTCTTTTTTGTTTTGTTATTGTGAGTTTTGTATTGTATTAGAATAAGCGTAATAGTTTACGAAAAAAATTTTTAACTTATAAAAATGGATATATAAGAAAGACGGGCCTTGCTTATGAATTTAGTTTAGTTGTATGATAATAATTAGTTAGTGCCATCAAAGCTGGTACGATTTCGATATAAACTTTAATGGCGGTTTTGCAAATGTTATGGTGGATGTGGTTTCATTTAATTAGTAATAATTTTTTTTCAATTATGATTGTTATTCAATCAATTTGTTCGCTGTTCTTATGTTTTGTTAATTTTTATTTTATTCTTTTTGACAGATTTTAAGAATTAATTATGACATTTGATTTTGTGTTCTAAATTCAAAAATATTTTTTCGTCACGAAGATAAAATGTCATGACAGGTTTTATGGATTAATTATGATTTTGTGTTCCAATTAAAAAAAATGTTTTTGAATGAAATATATTGATAAAGTTTATATGGAAATCAGGCATTGATTCTTAGTCGATTTTTCGACATTGTCGGGAAACATTTTATAGGTGCCTTTTATAAATTGTATATTATAATGTAGTATTCATTTCTTAGTCCATACGCATAGCTGTGTACTCCATAATATGTTTATGTAGAAAATAATACATTCACTATTTATTTCCTATCATGAAAACTCATATAAAAATATGTCTTCTTGAGTCTCTAGTTTTTCTTAAAAATAGTAATAGGTTATTATCGAATATGAGCAAATTTAATTAAAAAAAAAACAATTTAGGTACATTAATTACAAATACGTTAGTTTTGACTTATGTGAATGTTTAAAAAAAATGTAATAAAATAAAAGGGAACGTGTTATCAAAAACATAAATGAACATTTTTGTTATTATATTAATTTTATTGCCTTTGTAGTGAAATGTAGTTAGTGTCATGACGTTTTGAAGATTAGATTTCCGTGTAGGGCATCTAGTTAGTTAGTTTTTAGTTTATCTGTAAAATTTGAGTCCGATATGGCGATGGACTAGACACCCATTATGGGACCTAATATTGTCGGCTAATCGTATAAGTATATATCTCTGCCTACTCCTTCAAAGATGTGGGCGTGACGATATTCATTAAAATTTATGACTTCTTTAACTAACTAATATGACTACTATTTCGACTATATTTTTATTATAATAAATTTGAGAAATTATTCTAATTTTTACTTTCATTAAAGTGGTTTTACTGGCAAAAAATTTTAAATAAATGGACTCATATTTTCACATTCACAACTTCATCAAAAGTTTTTTTTTCGACTAGAGACTCAGAAGTAGACGAACGATAGATTCAAATTAATTTTCTGTGGCCATACGAGATACTAGTCATTAGTATTACTGTAAAATTATTTATATGTAATAAAATATTTACTATAAAAACCCTTAAGGGTTGAAAATTTGTGGCCAAATTACCTAATAAAATCCTAATATATATAAACGTTTTTAATGATAGATTTATAAGATTAGGTTCAATAATTGTCAATTTATCCTGCCCTTTTGAATACTGTTTTGGTTTCATATGTAATTTACTTACTTATATATATATATATATATTTATTTATAACAAAATCTTAAATTGTAATAATCGTGGTCGCAAAACGATTATATGACCTATATTCATGATATAACACCAATTTTTACGTAATTTAACTATCTTAAATCTACGGTAAAAAACACAATACTAGGTAAAAAAACATAAAAATCGGCCAAGTGCGAGTCCTCGCATGAAAAAATCATTTTTTGCGTTTCTTATATATGGTATAGAACGTTTGTCACAATGAACCTCCATTAGATATTTACTTAATTATGTTTTTAGTATTTGTTATGTAGCGGCAAGAGAAATAAATCATCTGTGAAAATTTCATGAGTAGAACCTGGTGACAAACAGACAGACAAACGGATAAGCGTCTTTGTAATAGGGTCCCGTTTTTGTCTGTTGTGTACGGAACCCTAAAAACGAATGAGAAAGAACATTAAAATTAAGTCAAATTAGTTAGAACACAATAACTTATACGGCTTTTAATCAGCAGTTTTAACACTGATCTAGATACTACCAAGACAACTTATTGTATTCACCGTTATCAATAAGAGAAAAACATAATATGAGTAAATATTGATAAAAATAGTTTTTCATATTTTAGTTTTTTAATAGTATTTTTCCATATATATGTATTTCATATACTTTGATACATTTATTAGGTAATGTGTTAATGCATTTTTAAGTAATATCTCAAAAATATAATTCAGCACAACGTTGAATATTAGTACATATTATATAAAACTAGCTATTCTAGCGATCTTCGTCCCGCCCGACACGTGACATGTATTTTTTTTTGAAATTTTATATTATCCTATTTCGGACGAAGACAAATCCAAAAACACAAAAGTCATTCAAAATAGGCATAGCCGTTCTCTTGTTAGAAATGGTGTAACTAACATGACTTTGTTTTATATATTTATTCACAATAAATATATAAAACAAAGAATCTAGTATTGTGATTTAATAAGAAGATAGATTATCGAAAAATATAATGTTCAAAAAAGCAAAACAAATAATACTATAATTTGTATTTAATACTACCTACTCGTTTTAAGCCTTTGTATATTTGACATTAGTTTTTGAATTATTTTTGAAACTTTCTGCGTAACATTTAGTCGATTTCCGTATAATATTATCTCTTTAAAATAATTTTCTTAAAAAACATTTTATTCTGATATGCGTTAAATATTTTACTCTTGGAAATTTGGTTGCCCAAAGTGTAATGTAACTAGTAATTTAGTAGTAGGGAATGTAGCAATAATTTTCAAGCAATAAATAAAAATAAGAGCTTTAGAAAAGCTAGAAATTGGTACTGAATTAGAATTCAATACTAGTAACTGACTCGCGATATATTTTCTATAGTAAATTGACGCTGAGGAACTGATTTCTAAATAAATTCGATATAAATAAATGCAGTTTGGTACAATTAGTATATAGCTATTTCACAAAACCTATAGAAATATATTACAGCTATTATAGTTCGAATAGAAAGGCGGGAATTAGTCAATTGCTAGCTATAGTCATTACTAGAAGATAATACGGAAATGTTACGTAATAATGTCACATAAGGCTTTGAATACACTCGGAATACCAATCTTTCGTCGTATAACATTTTAGAATGACGTTAAGATGGCGTATGACGAATTTAAAAGCTCATTGGTGCCGAAATAAATTAGACTGTGATTCTATTGTTCATTCTGGACGTGTCTTATATTGAAATAGTCATTTTTATGATTGGCAATGCACGGATAGTGCAAATATGTATTGTTGGACAGACCTGAAGGCATTTGTTAAAGGATTGTAAAAGAAATAGAGATTAAGGTGGCAGCGTTAGTAGATTATGTAGTTTTTTATTTTAGCTTTGCAATAGTATATGATTGGGATGAAAACACGTGAAAGAGGTTTAAATATTTTTGAATTAATATTTTCATATCTCAACACTATTTAGAATAATTTGAATAAAAATAATTCTCAGGATTTTTATTTTTAATTATTACAATTATTATTACCAGTAAACATTGGATATGAATATTGGATTTTTTTTCAATGATGTAACTCAAAACAAACCTCTCTATTTAACCAAAAAAATAATTTCTTCACAAGTTAGCAAACTAATCAAATATATTTAAATCTTACAATTTTAATTGTTTTTGTCCCAATGTTGTTCTCTTAATTAGCAATGTTACGATATGGAGTAATTAAAAGCCTAAACATTATGTGCCTTAGATACAACAATATTGTATATTTATGATGCGTTCTATACAACGTGCTAACTAGAAATAAATGATTGATGTTGTTTTGAAAGCCTGTAACCATGTACTGTTAGAGTTATTTTATGCGAAGGCTTATGGATCTTACGAATTCTGTCATCCTAATAAAGCTGATTTACTTGTTGGGCACCCTATTCTTATTTCTGTATACTCCAATCGATGAACTCCAACTACTGGATATATAATTTAGAAATGAAATAAACTTTTATCCTCTTGTATAATTAAGTAAAGCTTGGATGCGTAGTCGCTGAAATATAACTAATATATTCTATAATTTTAGTACTTACATTATACCCATTTACGTACCTATTATGTACTATATCTTAATCAATGCAATATTAAATTAGGCATGCTTTTTTGGTTTCATTTTATTTATTTTCGCGATGCTTTTTAATATTATCAACCCTTTACCTTTTTACTGTTACATCCTATTAAGTAAATTGTTTTAATAAAGTAACGATCCGTCGATTAAGTTTTTGGATTTCAGAAACGAAATAACATACGTAATAATTAAAGTAATTGTAAAAATATATATTAATCAATAGTACTTGTACGAATTAGTTTATCGAAACCATTGTTAAAAATATTTAGCGAATTTATTATTTTTATTAATTAACTACTGACTTTTATACTATTCAAAAAAATGTCGATCAAAACGCAAATTAAAGCTTGCTTTTTTTAAATATGTAACGAAGCCACTCTTCTGTGAAAGACTACCTTAAACATGTACGAATTTTGAAATATATTAAAAGAAAAAAAATCTCTAAAAAATATTACATGACAGATGTTTTGTACTTAGTTGTTATTATAAATTTTACATTTTGACATGTGGACTAAGTACCATGTGTGATTATTATAAGTACTTATAATTTTCTTTTCATTACAATTTTATCAAAAAACAGATCAAGACGCGCTCATTTAACACAAATAGATGTTCCATTTCTGATTAGCATATAATTTGCGAAAACTAAGAATAATATATTAATTGAACACTAAGAAAAAAACGCCATAATTCTTGACGTGTCTTATAAAAATTAAAAAGACTTATATTTTGCCTATAATAGACAATTTTGAAAGCTTTGTGATACAATGGTCTATCTTCTTTTTCCTAAATATTTTTCTATGCTGTCTATTTAGTATAAAGGTCAGTGTGTATTGTTCATCCGTTTGTAAATATCTTCATATAATTTTCAAATAATTTTCGTAGGTAATAATTTTGTAACTTGTGTGAATAAAGATGGGATTTTAAAAATGGACATTAAATAAATGCAACCAATTTGGAATCGTTTTATATACCTACGTATATGTGCCTATATTTTTTATTAATATTATTTGAAAGGAAAAAACCTAATATTACTAAATATATCCGCCATTTTTATTCTCACTTTATTTATACGAGTTCGATGATTTTTATAATTTTATTTAATCTATGGTTACGTTGTTTTTTTTTTGTATTTAGTTTTAAAACCACATGCTTAAATCAGATGACGTGTTATCCCATTGGATTTAATGTAAAAATACTTATTTGTATGAATGAACATGCCTTTTGATTTAAACATGATTAACATAGACTTGTAAAAATGTTATAACATGTATTTTTAACCTATAAATAGTAAGATATTTATAGAAATTTAGTCGTTTATTTTGAACGACTTGTTATTAAAAAAATTGGTGCTTAAAGCTTAAACGATGTCGGTACAATGGAGTGCCGTGTGTATTGTCGTGGGGATGGAGCATTTGAAATAGCATGCGTTGTTATGCTTGTATTTTACGTGGAATTAAATATTTTTGGTATAACTTTGTTTACAACGCCATCTATTGACAACAACACAAAATCAGTGGTATTTTTTTAGTTTGTTACAACGCCATCTGTTTTACGTATATACAAGAGACGCACAATTCCGCGCAAATGAAATAGATAATTCCATGTAAAATTAATGGCAATTATAATAATGTAGGTAAACTTTGCTCAATAACGATGAAAACTGAGAGTGTTACAGTTGATGCAATACAAACAAACAGATAATTTTGTTTTATTTGTGTGCTTCTTACTAAGAAACTTTACTATTTGCTTCTGCAGATCAACCGACATCAATTCAACGATTGTTAGTTTTTCAGATTATTTGAAAATATATATCGGGCATATAGCGATAAACTTGTCACGTCTGTCACATCAAGGGACACATTATTGGACCTAATGTTGTCGGCTAATCGTGGGTTACGTACATACTTACACAGGTGTTTAACGATGGTACAAGATATTTACCATAACATCATAATCCCCTCTTGAGCTCCCCTAATATTACTAATATGTAATAATAAGGAAACATTGTAGCTACACCAGCTTTGAAAAATTTCAAAAGTCTGGTGCGTTTTGGTGTCTCTAAAAGAAAACATAAACAAAATAGGTTTTTAGACTATGATATAACTAAGTCGATTTTAGTATAATCTTACTTTTATAAGACATTCACGATTTTATTTGGTAAAGATATATTTTAATAAAATCTAGAGACTTAGTGGTCTAGTGTCAGTGTTTTGAACTTCTGGTAGTTCAGCTTCAAACCTTGTCCTGTGCCAATGAGTTTTTCTAATTTATATGTATATGTAGGTATGTATGTATGTATGTGTTCTTAGATGAAGAAAACATCGTAAGGACACCCAGATTCGTGTATTCTTAGCTACAATTGGGTCTGGTGAACCTTCTGTGCTACAAAGGTCAAATGGCAGTTGTCAAATCACCTATTCTAGATTAAATAACTGACCCCGATAACATCTGGAATCTGAAGAAATATATAGTTTAATAATAATAATGATAATAATCAAAATCCTATAATAGGGATTAATATTATAAATACAAAAGTAACTTTGTCTGTCTGTTACGCTTTCACGCCTAAACCACTCAACCGATTTTGATGAAATTTGGTACCGAGATAGAGTTAACCTTGAGGAAGGCCCTAGACTACTTTTAAACCGACTACATTAAAAAGAGGGTATGTTTTTAGAAAATAAGTATTAGAGGTCGGAAAAATGTCTGCCCTTTGAAAGTTGTTCGTGTTATTAAAATAATTCACGCGGGCGAAGAGCTAGTTTGAAATATATTAACTGACATACTTGCTCCCAAGTCTACCAACCGTTTCCTACGGCTTCGCCAGTGCGTGCTAAAACACAACACTTCATTCACTGTTGTTGGGTAACATCAAAAAAACCTTATACATAATTATCATTACCTAATTATTCTTTAAGAGCTATAAAATATATAAAATCATTCTTAGTAATTTAAAAAAAAAAACAAAATAAAAGATAATTTGGATTTTAAACATAAGCTTTTGTTTAGTAAGAAAAAGTACACCTGTTTTGTTTTCTTTTAATATAACAGTTATTTATCAGTCAGTTAATTTTTCCACCTTACTTTGGTACTGTTAGTCGCATAAGGTTCTGGGTTCAATTCCCAGCTCGGACAACTCTTCTTAAATGTTTTTCAGATTATTTTGAGTAAACATTGCCTGGGATTGGAATGTGCCACCAATCACATCATGGGCCCTAGTGCCTTGTCTAATCGTGGTTGTTCTAGTATATCTACTGGATTTACGAGTCGTTGATATACTAGACCTCTGCCTACCCCTTTGGGGGTAATAGGCGTGAAGGTACTTTTTTCTTCGGTACTTATTGAAAAGGATAAGAGGTACTTTTTTATGTGATAAGAGGGCAAACGATCTATTGGTTCTTCTGATGTTGAGAGAAGACCATGGCCAATATACACAGTAGATGTTGTAGGTACGACACTGTCCTCTGACCGAGTTTGCCTTGATTTGCTAGTCTACTGGTTACCCTGCCCTCCAGACCAGAACACGACGATGTCATCATGGCGGTAGGAATAGATAAGTGATACTCTACCAGTGGTATAGTTTGTAGTGACTCAGTTAACCTGTGCTCGCTCCTTACGAGCTGTCTGATAAGGAAAAAGATGGTCTTTTCTACGCAGAGGACCCTGACCAACACGGGAAAATATATATTCACTACTGCTCCTTTTACTCACGCGAAAGACCATGTTTTTAGAGTTCCGTACCTAAAGGCTACAAAACGGAACCTTATTACTGAGACTACGCTGTTTGTCTGTCTGTCTGTATGTCCGTCTGTCTGTCACCAGGCTATATCTCATGATACATGATAGCTAGATAGTTGGTGTTTTTCTATTGTCGCTATAACGATAAACACTAAAAACAGAATATAATAAATATATACCTACTTAGACAGTGCTCCCATACAACAAACTTGACCGTTTTTACAGATGATAGTACAGAACCAAAAGTAACAAAAAATCAGATAAATGTAGGTGTATGTAAACAACTTCGTAGCACTTTTAACAAACGAACCGCAATTCGTGAATATTATACTCACTGCCCGTACTTAGGGGTATGACAAATAGATATTGACTGATTCTTAAATAAACTCGATATGGACACAAAATTTTATGAGAAAGGATAAATTGTGTCATACGTCCTTCTCCTGGTTCTATGCCACCTGACAACCAATTTTTAACCAAATCGGTTCAACCATTCTTGAGCTATAAGTGGTGAAACTAACACAACTTTCTTTTATGTATATATTACTTCAAAAGGTAACGAGGCGTTATATATAGTCTCACAAATGTTTTGAGTATCTGCGGTTAGAGATTATAATTAATATCTTACGGAAAGAATGTTCCAAGTTGTAGAAAAACCGTTTTTAAACAAAACCGTTTATTTCTTAAGTATAAAAAACGGGAATGAAAGATTTTGTGAAGACTGGTTCACTTATCAATTATTGCATTTACAACCTCAGTGCTCGTATTTGTCCTTTTACATAGTCACGATAGCTGATATAATAACTCATTTCTCACATTTTTTTTTGTAATGTAATATTACAAAAAATACATGAAATGAAACATTTCTTAAGAGATGTTAAGTATTACTATTATTAATAAAAATAAATAAAATTAAAGTGTAAGTATGTAATAATAAAGTAAACATATATTACTAAATGCATACAACCAAATAATATATTTTTTTACAATTTTTGTCTGTCTCTCAGTTCCTGCTAATCTTTGGAACGATCAATTTTGACGGAACATTCACCGGCAGGTAGCTGAAACTAGGCGTAACTTAAGCAACTTTCATTTCAGGAATATAACAAATATATGAAATCAAACGCTAAAGCTAAGTAATACTTATAATTTCTTGTTATTATTTTAAGTTAATGCCTAATATAATCATAGCTTAATTAGTATATGTCCACAAATAACCTTTGCGATCATAATATCAATGAAAGTATTGCGAAAATGTCCAATAAATCGAAGTTCCATACAAAGCGATCGCAAAAATCAATAGTCGATGCTGTTTCAAGCGGTGAGCCTACAAACCATATCATCATATCACAGTGATCTAACATGCATATTATGATATTAAAATATATATCTTAAGTCAAAGCAGTTACGTTGAAAATCAAATAATTGTGGTTAAGAGTTACGTCATTATGTATCCGATTTTGAATAGACCGGATAATCGACGCCTTGCCTTGTGCGATATCGATTTTAGTAGGGGCTCTGTATTTTAACCCACACTAACAAAATATGCTTGTACTGTTCTAGCACGAGCGTTTTTCATATACGCGAAACAGAGATGGGAGGTTTTTTTCTGTGTGACGCATTCAGTGTAGTTGTCATGGTTACAAGGTTTGGGGTGAATTTCCGATATGATCATAATATCAATTTTCGATATTTTTAGGTCATGATGGATTTTGCTTTGAAAATATACATAAATGGACAATCCATATGCATTTCGTCATCAGATGGCGAAAGTTCTGGAAATGATCTTTCTATTGATTTGGTGAGAACCTTTGGTGGCCACATTTTTATATTGTTTTAAACAAATGTCGGTAAATACAAATGCTAATACTGTAGAGTGTAGGTAGTAATTTTAATTAACAATTTACGGTGTTCTGATTAAAAACACCTTACGGAAGAGGATTAACATTTAAACCCGTGGTTGGCAATGCATAAATAAATAAATATTACCGAAAAAATTACACAAATTGATCTACCATCTATACTATCAAAGTAAGTACGCAAATTAAATGTGTGTTTTATGGGTGTTAGAAAACGACACTAATAAGTACATAGAAATACTTAAATAGATACAAGAATAAATTTAATAAACATCTGTGTTGATCACACAAAACCTGTCACCGTCGGGAATCGAACCCGAGCCTTGCGTTCACTCGATGGGGTTAGGCGTGTACGCTAGCCGAGACGGTCAAATCAATACCGTTTTAGACATAAGTATATTTATATTTTTATCATCAAACATTTCTTATCCACTTTGTTACAATAGGGTAAAAAAATCGAAGTAATCAATTTAGAAAATTCCTATTAGTAAATTAGCTCATAAAAGAGGATAGCTTCCCTTATTACTAACACCGTAACCTGTTACTATGGTTACTATGTACTACAGTTCTGCGATGTGGAATATAATAGGTACTTTATAATCCAAATATGAAAATGGCGAGCGCTGACATTTTAACAGGAGCTAGGTGTCGCAGAAAATGTAGAGTTGACCAAATTACGATTTTGAATGCATTGTCAACTATATAACTTCGTATGTAGGTTACTCAGTCTGGCGATTACTTACAACGCAGCTTTAACCTAAAAGTAGTATAAAAACTATAGTTTAAATGAAAGACTGTGTAAGAACTAAAAAATTTGCTCGCACGATTTAAAAAATATACATTCTCTCCTAAATCAATAATTTTGGTTGAATTTAGCTTAGATATACGAAGACCTTATTGCCTACTACGATAATAATCTAGTAATTTTTGTGTTTGCATTATCTATTCATATTGTTCACATTTTTTTACATATAATAAACATTTACTTTTGAAATTACATATAAATATATAACCAACAGTTATTTACAGCAAAACTTTAGCTAAGTTTTGGTGACTAAGTTTTAGTCCTTGCTTTGTTTACGAATCAAAAACAAAAACGAATAGTTATTTCAAAAATAATTTTCAATTATTGAGAAAAAGTAGGTACCCAACATATCGTGTTTTTGATTTAAAATATATTTGGAAGTTTCACCAAGAGTCCACGATGACGATGGCGATGGTGGAGTTAATTCTGCAACAGGCTTGATTTGGTATTACATTATTAGTGTTAGTTATTTTACTGTTCCCGTTTAGACTGTAAATTAGTCAATAACCTTACTTAGGTAAAAGGGTTAACATCTTTGATTTGTAAAGGTGACGTGTTTCTGACAGTACCCAGACTCGTGATTGTTTATTTTTTTACATATGAAAGCTTATCACCATAACCTGCAAAGAACCTAATGCTAGGGTCGAAGATGGAGCCAGAAGAAACTTATTCATATTGAACAAAACTATAATTATTTTTTGCAATCGCCTCTGTGGTGTATCGGTGCGACTGTCGCTTGTTAAGATCGTTAGCCACGTAAGATCCCGGGTTCAATTCCCAGGTCGGGCAACTTTACTTACGCGTGCGATTAAAAAAATATTTCAAGCCGTCAATTGTCATTTTATCTATTTATATTTTTAGTTATTGAAAACAAACAACATTTTTTACAGTATTTTGTTATTTGCGAATGAGTTAAAAGTTTTTTTTTAATATTAAGCTTAGGACCCATTATAATTCGCCCTTTCGTATTAAATTTGAATAATAAAACGTTAATATCCACAAAAAATCGACATTTGCATAAGTCACGCACCCCAAAACAACCCTATTTATAAAACGCGCTATCTGACAGCTGTCCGCGCAGCCGCCATGCTGTGACGTCACATCGATTTTTTCTACCAATCGAAGCGATCGATCGCACCTGTTTGGCCCGCGCTTTCCGGGTGCGATGAACTTCGTTAACCCTTTCAAACTTTTAGGGTTTCTTTACATTTTGTATGGCTTAAGATTTTAGACGTAATTACACTTGTGACGATACTTGTAAATTTAAACAATCTATGATTGGTACTTTGTAAAAACTTTTAAGTAGGTAAATATATCATAAAATTTTTATAGAGCGAGATCCTAAGAATATATTATGCCATGGCCAGACCCTTATCATTTTATGAAAGCTGAAACTTTTCAGACTGTATTAAAAAAATAATTATCGTGGAGTTGGTAGGCATTATAAATGTGCTTAAAACTGTTGAAAGTTGTTTATTGCTGAGTAGACGTCTTTTAACTGTCGTGAATTGAAAAACTTAATACATAGAAAATAAAAAGAATACAAAAGAAAATTCAAAATTATGAAAGTTAATAATGGTAAATGTACGGATTGTGGAAATGCATGTCTCGATTGACATACTCTATAAAATTATCTCTATAATTAGACGATAAATAGTTCATATTTTTTGCCTTTATATGAACCTTCTAAAGACAATAATATTAATTTCATATATGTCGATATTTATTTAATATTATTTTATACATTAACAAATAAGTATTAGAAATTAAATAGATGATGGCCTTTAAACAAAACACTATCATAATCATTGATAATCTCTCCATCACAACGTTCCGAAATATACGCTAAAAACTTTCAGTCTTAATAAAATGGTGGAATTCTGGTTGTTTATGGATCTCGGGGTTTTATTTATTCTGTTTTATATTAATGTTATAATCTAATTATCTCCCTTATTTCTAGACTTTCAGCTATTTTATGTTATTGCTATTTTCTTTTAAGTAAATAGAAATAAAAGAGACGGATAACAAATTGCTCTTTAAATTAGCGACACGATAATGATTAAAAGTGGCCCAGCTTTTTATCGACATTGATTCAATTATTTTTATCACAAAATCGTTTTTTTAAATGTAAATGATACGCTTTTGAAGAAAGAAATCGAACAGTCGGTAGATGTTCATGCCATGGACTGGTGATGTAACAGTCATACAGTGCGGGCTGGTCGTAAAATAGGGGCGATAGCTTATAGCTGACACTTTCACGATGCTAGGCATGTTAGTAATATATCGACAAACAGTAGTTCTTTCACTGACCATTAATGAATATGTTCCTAAGTTAGAAATGTCAACTAAAATTTACTTAACGCATCGGCGTTTGTTTATTAGAACAGTGATTGGTATCTACCAATCACCTGCTGAGGTATAAAATGTACTGCTCTAGTATTTTTGATACGAAAATAAATAAATATTGTCACGCCCATTTCCTCGAAGTGATAGGCAGAGCTACATGGTTATACACCCATAATTATTACGATATTAGGTTAGGTGATAAGTGGTACCTACGTGTCTTGCAATTAATTACTAAGTTTTCCATATAAACAGAAAAAAAATGTTGAGATTCTATTATCGATATCTCAAAATTAAATTTGTTTACTTGCGATAAATTGTTAAGAGTATCGATATTACGTCAAGCTGTTGTTATAAATAAATAAAATCGTAGTGTCTCAACAAATAAATAAAATAATAAGATCGGTAAAGTATCGATATTGTGCGTGACATCACTAGCTTTCCGTCACTGCCAGGTGTCTGGCGGGGTCATTAAGCGTGAATATGACCCTCTGTCGAACATGTCTTTTTGTGTACATTTTTGCATACTGATAGAACTAATGGGTTACGGGCGGATAACGCGTGTGGTATACCGATTCGAATACCATTTCGGTCTTTGATTTTTACATTACTTTTTTGTTTAAACCTTCTGCTAAAAGTCAAACTTTATTTCGTAATACATATTAAGATGATATTCAGAGAAAGTGTGGAATTGCTGGTTCGATCATGTGGAAAGAATGAAAGATATACAAAATAGATAAACAATGCGAATGTGGACAGCTGTAGGTTCCCGGGGAGACCTAGGTTGACATTCTACGATTAAATTCCAAGTCTCCGAGAGAGAGTTATGAATGTAGAGGAAACAAGGCAACTATTTAAGGAACGTAACACTTATCGCTCCCAACCTATCTCGCAAGGGATCTGCTGTGAAGATATGTATGTATATAAAGTTGATTAAATATAGCTATGAATAAAGTATCAGTGCTATCTATCTTCGAGGAAAAGGATAATGATAATCTAAACATTACACGAAACATACTGTTATGTCATTCTTATGAAATAACTAGCTGTTTTTGCGAACTTCGTCTCGCCCGGCTCATGTAATGTGGATTTTAGTGCTTGTTATACTATTCTGAAGGCAAATCTGGCGGTTCTTGAGTTATAAATGGTATAAATAGATATAGCGAACAAGTAGACGACTCTACATAGAATAAAAATTTCAAGAATGTTCTTCCGGAGTTCAAAATAATCCCCATAGAAGTGCTAGGGATACTTTCATATACAAAATACGTCCAAGTTAGACCTTCCTCCCAAGGTAGACTGTCTTTGTGACACTACCTCGAACGAGGACAGAACCCCGCACCTAAAATAAATTCACCTACAGATTTACCACTGCAACGTGTATTGCTTGTACTCTTCCAGAGATATATTTTAGGTGCAACAATAAACAGCAATGGATTTATAACATAGTAAAAAAATAGGATAGAGAGGAAAGTGCTACAAGCCACGTTGAGAGTGCATTGTGGTACGACTGTACGGCACACTGTTAGATTCAGAAGGTAGATCAATCTGAAATGAATTTTATGACTACTAGTTTAGGTTGAATTTTAATTGAAATATATTTTTAATATTATGTTATTGAAAAATAAACTTTAATAACGTATATTAAGGTTCACTTTTAACTCGAGGTAGTTACGACGTTTTGTAATGTTTAGTAATAAGTAAGGGTGTTTGCAGGCTACACAAGGGGTGATTCGCGCACGCGTCTTTCAGTCGCCCGCGCGACCCCGTTGCCGCCGGTCGCGCGCCATGGAAGAGACACGTATGAGAGACCGCGCACCCCTCACAGTCATAGTCGCCCCAAGTAACGCTTCACCCCCAAGACTCTCCCCGGCCGATTTATTACCCGACGGTGACGCAGCTTTCCATCCACTATCAGCCGTTAATGGTAGACTTACCCCTCCTGGATTAGAGCCAGCCTCGTACGCAACTCTAACACCTCTGCTCCCCCTACCTCCTATAAGTACCGTTTCAGACAAATTCGCCTACCATGCAGGTGGCACTTTCACTGTTATTCAACAGCAGCAATCATATGCGTCTTTATCCCCCGCTCCCTACAATGAACCTTTGTCCCCACAGTCGGCGTATAGTAGACGAAGTGCGTCCCCTAATTCATTTGAAAGACGCTCCCCAACCCCACCTTTACCTAGTCCTGGACTGGATCTCAACGCGGCGCTGCTTGCGAGGGAGGAGCAGGCTCAACAAGCTCAAACACAGAACGACACAGAGGAGATTAATACGAAAGAATTAGCTCAAAGGATAAGTGGAGAGTTGAAAAGGTATTCAATACCGCAGGCGATTTTCGCACAGAGGGTGCTTTGTAGGTCACAAGGGACTTTAAGCGATTTATTAAGAAATCCGAAGCCCTGGTCGAAGTTGAAATCTGGAAGGGAAACGTTCAGGCGGATGTGGAAATGGCTGCAAGAACCTGAATTCCAAAGGATGTCTGCGTTGCGGTTGGCAGGTATGTTTGTGCATGCTTCTTTATATATTTTATTTAGGGATGTGAATTAATTTACTATTTATATTACGTTTAATTGATTTTATTTTTATTCAATTTTTCATTATTATACATTTTTTTAATTTTACGATGAGGACAGACTAAAGTGGTTCACCACATGTAGTGGTTAAGTTTCGGATTTCCATTTCGGTGATCCCGGTTCAAACCCCACCATGTTAGTACAACTCATTAGTAATGGGTTTTTCTGACTTAAGTACATTTTCTGAGAGCTCCAACGGCGAGGGAAAACATCATGAGGTTACCTGGATTTGTGTAATCTAATTTCAACTAATTTATGAAAATACACAAATTCTATCTGGCTTCCTTTCTATGTAATACCTGGCGCCACTGTCAATTCCCCTAGATTAGGTAGCTGATACCAAAATCATTTGATATAGAAATGGGGACAATCTAGGACGAAGAAAAACAAGCAAAATTGAAATAAGAAAATGAATAATAGTCACTAAAATAATTTGTCTATCAAAATAATTAAACAAAAAACATATTCGGCATTTTCTCTTATTTTCAAATTCAAATTAATTTATTTGCAAAATAGGGTTACAATTGGATGTTTTAATGTGTGTCATTCTCTTATTATTATTTCTTAAATACCTACTAGTGAGTGTAAGGAATATTACTAGACGAATGGTTAAATGGTAATGAACAAAAATATAATTTGAAAATTTAGATTCAGATTATGGAAGGATGCCTGTACAAGTTGCTTGTTCTGAACAGTTTTATCCATATGTAGAGCCAGGTTATTCGACAATACACTTTAGCCTCGGTAGATTTAACCTCTGCTATTATAATTCATATGCGGAATTCTCCTTAAAGAAATAAAATCAACCCCATACCAAAAACCCATAGGCAAATAGGCAAAAATACATATATGCTCCCACGATAAGCAGAAAATATCAGGTCCCATGATACGAGAAGTGGCAAATCCAACCCTATATCGGAGATAAATCCAATCCCAAAGTTAGATTTTAATATAAATTGAAAAAGCTTATATAGAATAAGTCATTCTACCCGCAATCAACCGTGTGAGTATGCTAGACCATAAGGGCGATTGTTTAATAATATTCAATTATTTTCGAAGCAAACACATAACTTAGATAAACGCAATAAAACTGCAAAAAAAAACGACTTCGACTATGACAAATGATTTTGTTTTGTTCATATTTCAAAAAGTACTACCATGAAAATATGGAACCATCTCTAAAGTATCATCTATCATACATTAGAATCATCAAAATCTATTAGCAATTGACGGAGTAATCGCGTATCAAACAAAAAAGGTTTATACAGACGAGTTGACAACTTTTTATCAAGTCGGTTGAAAATCAGTTGCAATCATCAGTAAGAATAACACCGGTTTTGGAATATAGGTCGTTAGTCACCCTCGTCCATTTCTAAACAAAGTCGCCAACGAAACTAGGGGAATATTAATGTTATAACAGTGATAAAGCTATGTGACGCTGTGATGATAAATAGGTAAATAACCCAGTTTTCGAGATATCCAACAAAACGTGTTTTTTTTTATAGAATGCAAGCACAGATAACTACCAAAAAAATGACAACAGTATTGCCAAACACAAATGATAAAATGGTGAAATTACATTGTATATTTTAACAAACAGTTTAATACCAACTAGCTGTGCCCGCGACTTCCTCCTTGTTTGAATTCAATAAAAAATATCGTCACGCCCATATCCCGAAACGGTAAGCAGAGGTACATGCACGATTAGTCAACGATATTAAGTCATGTGACAGGTGGCAATTCCGTCGCCATGTTGGGCACAAGGCTCAGGTTTCCTCACGATGTTTTCATTAAAGGTAAGAGGACTTAAAAATGTTTTTAGTAAGAAAAACTCATTGGTACATGACGGGACTCGAACCAGGACTACCAGAACGGATGTCCGAAGCTCGTACCACTAGACCACCGAGGTTTGAATTTAGTTATTATATACATTTCCAAAATAAAAGTAGCTTAAATCACTCTTTACTTCAGCTATTTATTATAGCTATAAAGTCCCGCTAACATCGGTACAGCCGTCATAGAAATTAGCCGGAGCAAACAGATAGACAGACAATAATTGTAAAGAATTGTTGATAGATGTACCATGTACTACACATACACATGTGTTTAGTAAAAAACGAGAATTTTTGATATTATAAACAGACACTCCAATGTCATTTATTTATGACACTGGCTTTCCGTCCGTGGCTTCGCCCGCGTAAATTATTTTATTAACAAAAATAATTCCAAAGAGTAGATTTTTTTCCGACTTATAATAGTTATTGCGTAAAAACGTAGCCTCTTTTTAATATAGTCGTTTAAAAAGTAGCCTATGTGTTATTCTCATGTATAAACTATCTTATTGTAAAGTTTCATCCAAATCAGTCTAATAGTTTTATCGTGAAAGAGTAACAAACATTCATACATCCATCCATCTATAGTTACAAACTTTACCGTTTATAATATTAGTAGGATAGTAGGATTGTTTATCCGGATATTTGTGAATGTTAGGATTTTTAATACTCAATTACCTACAAATATTAACTGTCGAATTTTTCCTTTGGATTTCACATAACATACTTTAAAATATAGGCCAAGTGCGAGTAAGACTTGTAAATAGGGAGTTCCGTACCATTATTTGTAAAAAGCCAAATATTATTTTACTCTCTTTTTAATATTCGTCGTTATAGCGGCAAAAATAATTTGTCAAAATTTCAACTTTTTAGCTACCTATGTTTTGTTAATTATCTAAATAAATAACCTAGTGACATTCGGATAGGCAGAAAGACGGAGTCATAATAATTGGTATGGAATCGTAAAAAATATTGACTGTTGCCCACGTATCAGGTAAAGTTCTTATTTATTTAATGTATTGGGATATTTGAATAAAAATATTTGAGCTAGATGAAATTATATATCTAGCTTCCCAGCTGAACTAAATTATGTTACAAGTATCGTCATACAGTTAGTCTAAAGTAAGATTAAAGCCACAGTGGTTTAGTGGTTGCCGCTTCGGAATTATAATCCACGAATTTAGTCCAAGTACAATGAGTTTTCATAACTTAAATACGTTTTCTACCTGCTCCTACGCTGAAGGACAATATTGCGAGGAAATCCAGACTAATGAGTCACGCTTAAAATATAGATTCTTGAAGCCTCCGTGGCCTAGTGGTACGCGTTTCGGACTTTCATTTTAAAGGAAAGAAAACATGGTGAGAGAGAACTCGAGATTTGTACCTCTGCCTATTTTTTTGGGTATATGGACCAGAAGATATTTATTTTTTGATTTTGAAGAGTACTGATTACAGAATTTCCCCGTGTTGGTCCGGATTCCGTTGTAGAATAGGCCAACTGGCTTCCACCCAGGCAGCTCGTAAGAGGCGAGCACAGGGTCTATTGTCACCAACACCGTGACATTGACTAGGTGGTAGA
>DVZL01000556.1:0-22271 GCA_018236625.1 Lasaia peninsularis
CACTAAGGCAGTCGCTCAATTTCACTCTCCGAAAATCTTATTTTTTAAATATTAAAAATGTGAAAGTTTGTTTGTTTGTTTATTTGTTACTCCTTCATGCAAAAACTACTGGACGGACTTGAACGAAACTTAACAGAAAGATAGTTTATACCTCTAAAAAACATATAGGCTACTTTTTTCGACAACATTAAAAAGAGGGTATGATTTTATGCAATAAGCGTTAAAAAGTCAGAAAAAAATTACGCTTTAATAATTTACACGGGCAAAACCGCAGGCCGAAAGCTAGTACCATAATATTTTTGAAAATAATTTAACTCATAAACTCTTTTACTACATCTACGTCTAAGAGCAAGTAAATTATTGCGCAATTAATATTTGGATTATAATTTTTTTTCAGAATTTATTTTAATGGAAGGAGGTGGTTTAACAGAAGATAAATATTTACGTTGCTCTCCGACTAAACACCTTTATTTTTCTTCTGTATGTTTGTTTAACGAAACGTAACAAAGAAAAGTCGCTCAAACTTAGATCTTTTGATGAGGGTTGGTGGCTTAGAGGTCCCTTGCTGAGAGCACAAGCGATTCAGTATGTTATACATTTCAATTACTAGACGAGTGTCTTTGAATGGTATGTAATACTACGTAAGAGACCCTTCGACACATGAAGTCCTAGACGGCTTATCCAGCTGAACGAGATCCCATGTGTCTGGTAAAACTTTCAAAGACTCGATAAATGAAAAATATATACAATTCCGTAAATAAAAAACACAAAATATCTATTCACTATCAGCAAGAGATATAGAAACCTGTGGCTCTTCCATTTCTGTAATTCAGGTTCGAACCCTGTCATGTACCAATGAGTTCTTCTAACTTATTTCTGCGTGCTCTTACGGTGAAGGAAAACATGAGGAAACGGGATTTGATGGGGCCTAATATCGACGGCTAATCGTAGATACATATCTCTGCCTGCCCCTTCGGGTGTAAGGGCTTGACGATATTTAATTTAGTTTACTTAAATACTTGAATATTAGAAAAAAAGTACCTTCACGACTATTATACCCGAAAAGGTAGGCAGAGGTGAGCCAATGTATCCACGACTCGTAAATGAAGTAGATATACTAGAACATACACACGATTAGCCAATGTACTAGGGCCCTGATGTGATAGGTGGCAAACCTATCGCCACTTCGGGCACATTCTAATCCCGAGCAATGTAATACTTACTCAGAAAAATCTGAAAAACATTTAAAAAAAGTTGCCCGACCTGGGAATTGAACCCGGGACCCAACGCGGCTAATGGTCTTAACAGGCGACACCTGTACCGTTACACCACAGAGGCGAATATTAGAACATAATTAAAATACTTGAATACCGAAATCTATTTGACAAGTAGGTTGTTAAATTTATTATCATATGGTAAGTAATCGTGTGTAATGAATGACACAAACGCTGGATCCGTCGGAAGTTGAAACCAATCCTCTGCCTAAGCAGTGTTAGGCATGTACGTTAAGGCGCTTTGCACACGAAGGGGCGGGGCGGGACGGTCAATTTCTCCGCGAAAGATAGGCCAAAGGGAATCCTATATTACGCACACAGAGGTTAAAAAAACCGCATGTCCGCGGCTGCCCGCCGTGAATCACATAAACCAGTTTGTTTGCAGTAACACAGACGGTGGCGCGGGGCGGCTAGCGAACGTCCGCGCCATGAGCTTATGAAACAAACGTCCTGAACTGAATGCCTCCGCCCGTCGTGTGCTTTATGTACGAGGCGAGGGCAGCTGCAGACATCGTTGGCAGACACGGTTTTTATTGCTTCGAAGACAAAAAGCCCGCCCTGCCCCATCGTGTGCAAAGCGCCTTAAAGTACAGCGCAGACGGCACACTTTTTGTGCGATCGTTTCAGCGGCGTTCAAAAAGTCTGCATGGCGCGCAAAAATTCGGTCGCGGAATTCACAGACTCAACGCACATCTTCGATCATTCTGTCGGCAGAGCTGTAGGGGCAGATTGCCGACTAAAGTTGCGCAAACGTTTGAAGCAAACGTTCAATTTTTTTCACACACTTTTTGTGCGGAGCGGCGCGGTGCGGTCTGCCCGAATTGCACGGATTTTATGTGCGCCGGACTTTTTGCGCGTTGTGTTCGTTACTGCATATAATTGCATAGGTTCAATTTTCATAGACTAAAAAGTGCGTCACGAATAGTCTGTCATCTGCGCTGCACCTAAAACGAACGTCCTGAACTGACTGCCTCCGCCCGTCGTGTCACGTGTGCTTTGTGTAAGCGGCGAGCGCAGCTGTAGACATCGACGGGAAGACGCGGTCTTTATTGCTTCGCGGACAAAAAGTCCGCCCCGCCCCATCATGTGCAAAGCGCCTTACTGATCAATTAGAGATCCGTGACACATACGCTTGTACTATTCCACAATATATTTTTTTATTTTACTATACACTTTAGCCAACCATTTTCAAGTTTAACATAATCTTCAAGGCTTATAAAAAATAAAGACAAATAATTTTAAATATTTCTACATATCGTTCAACGTTAGTCCAAAGTTAGTCTGAAGGTAAAGTAGGTTCTGATCTCAAATTATTTAAATTAACCCAGTGTACGTCATTATTTTTTTACAAATATGTTCATCGTAAAGCTATTGCTGTCGTGGTAATCTTATAAAACCTTCACGTCTATCGTCCCCGAAATACCCTTTGTTACAGGGATGTGCTAGTATATTCACGATTCTCCTTTGTGGTGACAGCCATACCGTTGGCTGTCACCTGTTAAGACCGTTATGTCCCGGATTAAATTCTCAGGTTGGGCAACTTTTTTTAAAACGTTTTCCTGATTATTCTGAGTAAGCATTACGTTGCCCGGGATTGGAATGTGCCCGCAGTAGCTATAGGTTTGAATGGGTTGAACCTGACTGGAATGAACCTCAATGGAGCACTGATGATGTAAGTGCGTGGTAAGCCATATGGGGAACAGGACAAGGGCATAACAATGTCGCAGGGGCGTGCACTCCATAGAGACATATTAGCATTATTTACCCTTTAAGACAGGATGTGTTCTGATATATCTAATTAAACACTGACATTTCATTATCACGATCACATAATCTATGAAACTCAATAAAAAAGCTAAAAATCTATAAAACAAAAAATGTTTGTAACGCAGTACTCCGCCGCATACCCAGTGTCAATCCTGTTCACGCCGCTGCTGAATGTCGCTATTATACTTACATTGAAACGGACAGTAAAGCTACCATTTTACACGCACTTCCAAGTAATCCACTCTACAACGATAATCGTAAGCACTTCTCTTTGTATGTAACAATCCAGCTCGTAAACACACTTTATCACTGCAGCCCTACCACCAACTTAAATCGGCTTCTTTTCAATTAAGTCGAATCGTTGGACGTTTAAAAGGTGAATGTACATCGGTGTTCTAGTGTTCAGCACGTCCATTTCGGTAGTTCACGTTTAAATCAAATATGTACTTATGAATTTTTCTAACTTAAGAATATTTTCTGAGGATTCTTTATGAGAATGGAGAAAACCCAGATTGGTTATTCGAGGTCTAACTAAAGATGTTTCTAGTTGTGCAATCTCTTAGTTTTCAGAGGTCAGATGACAGTGACTGTATGTAATAACTGACATTCTTGTCAAATCCCCAAGATTAGGTAGAAAACTCCTTCCTTTGTGATGAATAGATTACAGCACTAAATGCCTTCATAAATTTTCACAAGCAGACACTTTCAAAAATCATACAATATATTATTTACTAACATAGTTTCACAGAAAGATATCGTTATTACAATTGTAAGTAAGTTTATTTACCCATTTAGCTGAATCGAGGGTGCTTAAATTCTCGAAGTCGGTAGATATCCTTGATAGACGTCTTGTAGGAGCATTCGTTTTACTCTTTTCTTAAGTAATAAAGCAGTCTCGCAATATTTTCACCCGGCTGTAATAAAATAAATTCCTTGTAAAATTTTTTAAAAGTTTTTTTGGTTTAAAAATGTAATCAAAACTTCAGTCAGAAATGTTAAATTAAAGTTGTACAATTTAAATCTTGGAACGATTGTTATTAAAACAAGCGTTTTAATGAAACGCTAAACAAAATAAATATTCGCTTATTTCATGAAAAATGAAGAAGCGAGACTATAAATAGAACCAGCAAAGTGTGAGTCGGACTCGCGCACAAAGAGGGGTCTGTACCATTACCTATCTATAAAAACGTTTATTGTATAGGATCCGCCTTTACAACCGTGACCTAGAGACACCATAGATGATATATGTGTGCCGCTGCTCTGTGATCGGGCTATTAGATGTTATGTGCAAGTCCATCGGCTAGCCTACCCTCTGGACCGGAACACGATTATGTCATTAGGGTAACTTGTTCTATGCGTCTTTCATTTTATTTAAAAGCGTAACGTTGCCAGACGTTAAATTTGTGCCCAATATAAAGACGGACTTTCGAACCGTCCACTCTTAGGGACTTAATATTATCTTATAATCGTTGTTCATATTACACTTCTACATACTCCGTCGGTCGTCGTCGATATAAGCATGACTATATCTATTTTTTTTATTATTATTATCATTGCCTCTGTATAGCGGTACTGTTGTCGCCTGCAAGACCGTTAGCCGCCTAAGGTCCCTGGTTCTATTCCCAGGTCGGGAAACTTTTGGAATTTGCTCAAGATTGGAATATGCCCGAAGTGGCGATAGGCTTGTTATTTATCTTGGGCTCTAGTACCTTGATTAATCATGGGTTTTCTAATATATTTCTAGTATATTATGGCGACTGGTAGCCTTGCAGATACAGTCTAATAGCCCGACCACAGACAGCGACGCATCTACAACATCTATTGTATCTATAGGCCACGGTTGTCTCTCAGCATCAGGAGATCCATGTGCTTGTTCGCTGTCTAATCTCATAAACAACTTGTTCTATGAGTATTTTCAGTTTATTTAAAAACATTGTATTGGACATTTGTGTCCAATGAGACGACGGACTATCGACCTGTAAAATCTTGAGGACTTAAATTTTAGAGTAATCCAATCGTGACATAAAATGAAAATAATTTATTTGCCGAATATGTGTGTTTAAAAGTTGTTACAAAAGTTTTAATTATATCAACATATTCTACCACAATGTGGTATGCAAATATTTTAATACTTAATTTATATATGTTTATTAATTATAAAACAATAAACTATATATTATACTATAATTCCGTGCGACGTCCGATAATTATGTTTTCTACAATAGTATAATTAATCAACTTAAAACTCAAACATAGAGCGAATAATCCCGACTGTAACTCTATGAGTGCTGTGAGCTTTCCACACGTATCTGTACCGTTTTGTGGTTATTCGATCGTGTTTCTCATGCCAACACAATGTTTGACCACTAGGTACAAATATTATTGTGTTAATTCGTGCATTTATAAAAAATATACGTCTCGCCTATAAAAAAAACCTCAGATAGTAAGTAAAGTGTTGAAATTGAAACTGAGTTTTATAAGAAAGGGTAAAGAGTACCTTCACGCCTATATATCCGAAGTGGTAGACAGAGATGTGCTAGTATATCCACGACTCGTAAATTCAGTAGATATACTAGAACACCCACGATTAGCTAAGGAACTAGGGCCCTGATGTGATAGGTGGCAAGTCTATAGCCACTTCGGGTATATTCTAATCCCGGGCAATATAATTTAAGAAAAATTGCGCGACCTGATAATTGAACCCGGTAACGGTCTTAACAGGACAGCCGTACGTTACACCACAGAGGCGATTTAAGTATCCTTATGTATTAGTCTCGTCTAATTAAGTATCCTTATGTTTCTTTGACTAAGACTCATAAAACAAACATAAAATTTGCTTACTTTAAGGTTAGATCAATTTGTGTAATTTATTCAAAGATTGTTATTTAATTTACGAGTATTTATCTACTTTAAACTACCAAAATCTTCCAATCTAATCAACCAGAAGAAAAATCGGTTAATTATTCTAATCATATAAACTTGTCACTCGACACTCTCTGTGTATCCTGAAAGGGACTTGGCGTGAAGTAGTATGTATATACCAGTAATAAGTATATCAGGTGTTGCATGAACTACCGTTGTCTTAAGGTGGTTGGCGGTGCGCCAAATATGTCTGGCGAGCTCTCCGTCATCACGTGGATTTTGTTACATAATGGCTTATAGATCTTTTATTGAGTTTTGAGTACTCATATACTATCAGCAGTTAAACTGCTGATCGCAATTTTACTCGGTATTGACTGACCCAGTGAACTTCGTACAGCTAATAAATAAAAATTAAATCATTTTTTCCTATGTTCGTTAAAACGTTTCCAATATTTTTCTTCATAAGACTTCAACAAACGCAGCTAAAGAAATCAACCAAACCGGTTGAGCCATTCTCGAATTTTGTGCTTAGTAACACATTTACTCACTTATTTTTATTTACATACCTTAAAACAAGCAATTCTTGTATATATATCAACGATCTTGGAAACAGTTCCAACGATTTTCTTCAAATGTTGTAGGTTTCATTTTTAGAAAATGTCGTTTTATTCGAGTTTTCAATGAATAAAAATCTCCTACAATATCATTAGAATACGAAACTAAATTTCGCCACCATTTACGAAGGTAGAATAGTTGGGTCGGGCACCATAAAATGCAAGAAACCCTGGTTCAAATCTCGGTCCGATTGTTTCATTTATTTTTTCCCTTTTTATAGTATTCATATTTCATCAGTAAGTAATTTGTATAGGTATATGTATAATATGCAAAAAGATATACTAAAAAAACATCCAGGTACTAGATCACGATAAATACCGTCCATAAAACCGAAGGGGTTCCGGCGATTTTAGGTCTTTGAATGTGACAGGTGGCGAGTCCGTCTTTTTCTTTTAATAGAAGAGAAGGCAAACGGGCAAGTGGGTCACCTGATGGTAAGTGATCATCGCCACCCACGAACACCCTCAACACCAGAAGTATCACAGATGCGTTGCCAACCTTTTAGGAATCAGTATGTTCTTTTTTTGAAGGTTCCTTAGTCGTATCCGTTTGTAAATACCGCCGCTGGTAATTTTGTTCCACATGGTTGTTTTTTTTTTCCAAAAAAAATGCCTTAGGAATCGCATCAAGCTCATGGTATTTTAAGCTCTTTCGCTATGTCCTATCTTACCTTTTAAAAGACCTAGTTTGTGACCCGTGCGTTTATACATCCGTCACTCATTTTGCCTTTTAAATAGATTATAACAGTATTTAATTTGTTTCAGGTAACGTCACTCAACTCTTGGCTCGGATGACATTTCCAAATGTCACAAATCTCGTAAAACGCGGGCTTTGGACTCTTTACTATAAGTACATTTTTATTATTCCTTAAGCTTATGTTTAAGGCAGTTAATACTGCGATTGTAATAATTAAGGTTTAATTATAAACAGATTCAAAAAGAATGAATAATATTAAAAGATTATTATTAGCGGTATGATTTTCCGGGAGGGTTTTGCGGTGGGATATCCTTCAGGAATCCGAAAAAATATTTTCCTTGCTTCTCATACTGGAGCATCTGGAACGGTTAGGCTAGTACGAAATTCATAACAAAGATTTTACTTTAAGAGATCATTAATTCTCAGTGGCCTAGTGGTAAGTGCTTCGGACTTCCATTTCGGCAGTGCATGGTCAAACCCCAAAAGTTTTTCTGATTTAAGTCATTTTACCCTGACAGCGCTCTTACAGTGAGGTAAAACATTGTAAAGAAACCCCGGATTTGTGGCTGATGTAGCGATGGACTTGCCACCTGTCACATTATGGGACTTAATATCATCGGCTTAACGTGGGTGCATATGTATCTCTGTTTACCCTTTCAAGGATATGGGCATGACTCTATAAATATACTTAAGTTACAAAAACATATTGGGACATGACGAGGTTTGAACTTGGACCATCGAAATGCAATTCCGAAGTGCGTACCCCCAGGCCACGGAGTTATTTCTTAAAATCTTAATTTTTGAAACGCATTTATCTAATACATTACCTCCAGATGGCAAGAGACTGGTAAAGACAGTGGCGACATCAAATTCACCAAGATTATATTCGCAATATTATAAATGTAGTAAACTTTTTAAATTTCCCAATATTCAATTAGTACAGTTAGCAAATGCGGCATTCAGGTTGTAACATTTCCAAGATCTCGAAGTTCACCTTCAGCATCTGAACTATCTCCTGATTTTTTCGCAATATAGAAAGGCAAGAGATATTTCATGATAACAGTAAATGTTTATCGCCTAAAGAAACTAAAGATCTGAACGATTTGCAGCAGCTTCAAATTATTATATTTTTTTTGCAATCTCGATATTTTTCGGGCCCCGTACCAAAAGGGTTTTCTATGACTCCATTGTCCGTCTGTCTATCACTAGGCCGCAGCTTGTGAACCTTAATAGCTTACAGTTAAATATTTCACACAATGAAATATACTAATAATAGAATAATATAAGCAATTAAAGGGGGCTCTCATACATACAAACGTATTTTTTTGCCGTTTTTGCACTTTTAATGTTACGGAATCCTTCGTTCGCGAGTCCGAGTTGCACTTGGCCGGTTTTTATTTTTTCTAATTTTATCTCAAAGATTACCTTCGACGATCTAGATTGGCTCTTGGTTATTTGCAATTTTCTTTTATAATAATCCAAGGTCAATAAGCAGATGGATTCCTTGATTGTAAGTTATTCACGACGCCTATAGGTACTAAAGGTGGTAATGGTGTGTTGCCTGAGGCCGGGATGTTAAGATTCATGCTCTTAGTTTACCGGTCAACCCTCCAAACTGAAATAAGTCAACGGTGAGCACTGACGTTATGGCAGCACGGATAGTTAAAGTGCTGGTACCACTTCGGGGAGCCGCTACGAGAATCTACCACCTAGTACGCATATAAACAGATATATTTAAATGCAATAAGATATAAGAGCCTCAGTGATCTAGTGGTACGCGTATCGGACTTCCATTCGGGTAGTCCGGGTTCGAACTCCGCCATGTAACTATGAGTTTTTCTTACTTATGTACATTTTCTGAATGCTCTTACGGTGAAGAAAAACATGGTAAGGATACTGGATTCATTGGATTCTAGATCTGGACTTAGTTTTCTTTTTGGGTTGCAGAGGTCAGATGGCAGTCGCTTTGCGTAAAAACTGTCCTAGTCAAATCCCCTAGATTAGGTAACCGACCCCGATATCGTCTGATATGAGACAGGACAAGGCTTTGGGGAAAAATAAGATTTTTACTTATATTTTTTGACGAAAAATAAACATCACCTACAGACACCAAAGATATTAAAGGTAGCCCTAAGCCTTGTGTTTAAACTAATTGTTCTCCTACCTTACAAACTGCGTCGTAGCCAAATAGTCTAATGTTAGCCATAGCAGCAGGCAGCTAAGAAGAAGTATGGTGTTATCAATCACGAGAGGGCAATGGAGTCGTCACATCTGACCAGTATGCACTGCACACCGTAAAGCATGTACGATAAAAAACCATTTATTCCACAAATAATCTGACCTCATTGCCAGTTAATTCAAAATGATGTTAAAACATAATAATAATTTTATTAAAATATTTTAACAGTTTATGGTAATTACCTGAAATGTGGTAATGTGATTCGTTAGCGTTATTTGCATGTTGGTACGGTTAAAGTGAATTAAAAACCGCGGTTACGTAAACTATTAAACTGCAGCTGACGACGAAATGACGTGATTGGGTTTTTAACCGCTGTTTCTAAGGAAGCTACGGTTAATGGATTTGACGTCTTTATGTGTCTGTGTCTTTTTGCGTCTTGACGTATGCATACGTGTGTATATGTATATGTGTAGGTTTTTTATTCACGGTGAAGGATATAGTATGTACCTCTGTAGTTTCCCGTGTTGATCTGGGTCTTTTGTGTAGAATGCCTCTACCAGGCAGCTCGTAAGAGGCGAGCATAGGTTAACTGGGTCACTTCTAACATGACCAATGGTGGTAGAGTGCTGTGGAACGACTTGTTCGAGTAGGGATCCACCGCCTTACCTATTCCTGCCGCCATAATAACATTATCGTGTTTCGGTCCGAAAGGCCGCGATTGTCTCTCACCATCTGCTGATGGTGTGCTTGTTTACTGTCTAATCTCATAAAAAATGTATATATACAAGGTCATATACCCAAATAATATGTTTGAAAATGTATGTCTGGCTGTTTGTATCTGCTAATCTACATAAAGGCTGGACTGATATTGACGGGACTTTCACTGACGGACAACTCATGTAATAAAGAACGGCTTAGGCTACTTTTATTTTAGAATGTAAGTATAAAATGAAATAATTCAATAAAGCGAACGAAGTCGCGGGGTCAGCTAGTCTATACTAAGTCCGCTGGCTTTTTAGATTCTTTTGCGGAACCCTAATCATATTTAAAAGCCGATGCCATAGACATACATCGCTTGGCATCGACAATGGATTTATTAATTTCTACCCCCTCCCCGGGGTTCCGGCGCGTGGCTGCTCTGATTTCCCAGGATACAACAATTTAATGTTGTGACGTCTAATTTCATTCGGAAAATCTATTTGCTTTAGAAAAATATGGGAAATCGCTTTGGGAGTTGCGCAGAGGAAAATGTCGGCAGACGTGTGATGAGAAAATAATATTCGGTCATAAACAAATGTAATGGGGTCATTTTTAGGGTTCAGTACCCAAAGGGTGAAAAACGGAACCATATTATTAAGACTTTGCTGTCTGTCTGTCTGCGACATAACAATAACAACAAAATCGGCGATTTTAATAAAGCAATGAAACATATTCGTGCGTATTCAAAACACGAATGACGTTTATTTCAAAATAGCGAACCGAAGCTTTGTATTATTTCCTGAGATCGGCGCGTCCCCGAAGCACAAAAGATACTTGTCAAATAATATTAGACTAAATTAAAAAGGTTATTACTTTCATATAACCCGTATATATTTTTATTTCGAGTAAATATGGTCAGTTCATTATTATCTCGCAGTAAAAATATTTACTTGGTAAAAGAAGTTTATGTGATTAAATTTTTTAAAAAACACTTGCACTGTTTCACTTATTTAATTATTTATTTATTTTTTATATAACAGCCGACCGGTTTCGCTTTATTACAGCATCTTCAGGCATATAAGTGAAACAGTGCAAGTGTTTTTTAAAAAAATTAATCACATAAAATGAAGTTTCACCAAGTGCCAAGGATAGCTAGTATACAATAAAAGAAGTTTGTTTACAAAAATTATAGCTTTTCGTGACGGGCAGTATAATTGAATCACAGATGATATATTTCTGTCGCCGCTATTACAACAAATACTAAAATCAGAATAATATCAACATATATTTGTTGTATGGGAGCACACTGCTCCCATACAACAAACATGATTTTTTTGCCGTCTTTATAGACAGTAGTACGAAACGACTTCCACCTGATGGATATTTGTTTGTGTTAGTCAACAACCATATTTAAACTGATTACTTTGTGTGATGCCTTGAAATCATGTTAATTCGTTTTTTTATTTATTTATAAATAACTAGCTTAACACAGATAACTTTCAAAGGAATTTTTCCGACTTGTTATACTTATTGCGTAAAAATATATCCTCTTTTTATTGCAGTAGGTTAAAAAGTAGCCTATGTTCTTTCTTAAGGTCAACTCTATCTCTGCCCTAAATTTCGTCAAAATTGGTTCAGTGGTTTAGGCGTGAAAGCGTAGCAGACAGATAACCAGGGTTACTTTCGCATTTAAAACATCAGTACATTTTCACGATTTGCCGACGATATTGGGTCCCATGATGTCACAGGTGGTAAGTCCTACGCCATAACGCCATAAAGTAATGACACAACTGAAAGGGTCTCGTTGTTACCCACCAAAACACGCGTTGCAGAGGCTTGCCTTTTTATTATTATTTAATAATAAGTAAGTGCTATAGACGTGTATTTTTGAGCATTTTTTTATATTATTATTATTATTGTTAAATCGTTTTGTCAAATTTTCGTGTTTTGGCTACTTGCAATAAATATTTCTATTTCTATAATACTGATTTCTTCAGATGCAGACGGAATTGCGGGCAACAGTTAGACATATACTAAACCGCTCCCGGAGAACTCGCAGCAAGCCTCGTCTATTGCGACGGGATTGCATTACTTCGTAAATAACGTTCCGCTTCTGGCCGGGAATTAATTAAAAAACTGATTTATAAGAGCAACTTTATGACTTTTTCCTATCATGAGTATAAAAACTTATTTTAATGATAAAAGTGAAACTAAGAAGTATTATTACTGAAGTTTTACTTCTTGGTACTTCAGGCGATATGCATTCAACTTTTGAATTTGAGGGTTTATGGTATTTATTACACAATTCATAATGTTTTACCAGTATTTGTGCGTTTTAAAGGGTTCAGTCGTGTGCTTTATATATCAAAGATTATTATTACTAAATGGCCTAGTTTCCTACCTTGTACTACCTTAATTATTGCTAGCTCTTTCTAAACTGGCCGCCCTCTCTTTCTATAAGTTGACAATGTGATTAAAACAACGATTGATGTGACAAGACTGAACGTTTTATTCTAATTTTTTTTGATATGATAGTTGTACATATTTGCCAGCAGGTGGCGCTACAAACTAATGTTTTTGTTGCCATTATAAAATAATAACAGACAAAGTCATAACAAGTATGCTTTGTAAGAGATAGCACTAATAGATGTCTAATACTAGGGACAGGTAATTACCAACATATAACAGGTTTAGGAGTAATTTCTACCTAAACAATTTTCTCCCAAATGTCAATTTTTTTAAATATGTAGGTATAATCAGATATAAAAGTCGATGGATAATTCAAATAAACTATACGTTACGCGTACGGACTTTTGTGATTGACCGTACGTCAAGATTATTTTCCTGCATTTTTTGCGACGTATTACCTAAAACACCGATTAGCCATAGTGTTGCACATTGAGTAGCCGTGACGGCGGACAGCTTGCGTTGTGACACCACTTCTATTGTGGATTTCATTTGATTCTGTGAAGGAATGCAAGGTTTCTCATTTCACAAATGACGGAATCCACTGGGGGATCTTTTCTTAACTTTCAAATTAAATCGGATTTGATATGAAATTGCTTAAATTTTATGAAACATTTCTTAAATTTGTTAAAAAATTGTTTAAATCCTTGCCTTTTATTTAAATAATTCCATCAAATTGAACAATTAGTTTCAAACACTGTTGAAAATGACCCAGTTAACCCATGCTCGCCTCTTACTAGCTGCCTGGAAAGGAGGCAGATGGTCTATTCTACACAGAGGACTCGGACCAACACGGGGGATACACCTCACCACAACAAACCTCATTTATTCTATTCTTAACCTTATCCCGTATTATATCCGATAATATCGGGGTCGGGCACCTAATCTAGTAGATTTGTCTAGGACACCAGTTTTTACGCAAAGTGACTGCCATCTGACCTCTGCAACACAGAAGGGAAACTAGGCCCAAACCTAGATTAGGTCGACTTCAATGAATCCAGGTTTCCTCACGAAGTTTTCCTTCACAGTAAGAGCACTTAGAAAATGTACATGAAAAACTCATTGGTATATGATGGGGATCGAACTTGGACTACCAGAATGGAGTTGGTACCACCGAGGTTCACCGTGTTTATTCGTAATACTAAATAAATGTCTGAAACAGCATTATATGTACACAACGAAATGCATCTCACAGCCTTATATTATACATAATACATTTTATAACCTAGATTACAACGCTCGATACATTTTATATACATTTAAAAGGCTTTGTTTACATTCATATAAGGCTATATTTAGACCTTTCGAATGTATGTCTGGTTTCAAGGTACGTCAAAAGTTGTGCAAGAAATGATTCGATCACGAAGTCAGATGCCTTTGTCGGGTACTTTGTTTACGATTTACGAAGTGTCTGCACTTTAAACAGGTGATTCTTAAAGAGCAACCACTATGAAGAGTTTTGATTTATATTAGTCTTATACTAGATAATACCCGCCGCTTCGCTTGCATGAAATGACTACTCACTTTCATAACCCTAAAAGTTTATCACAAAAGTACATATGCTCCTACGCTGACATTAGGTCCCATGATGTGACAGTTTTTTTTGTGACATTGGAGGCAAACAAGCAGACGGATTCTCTGATTGTAAGAAATACCTATAGACACCAAAGGTGGAAATTGTGCGTTGCCAACCTGAGGCTGAGATTATGTGCCTCTTGCGTGAGTAGGTTTACTGGCTACCCTACCCTCCAACCCAGAACACGACAATCTCGACCTCTGACGCTATTGTGGCAGGAATAGCTTAACAAATTTGTCAAAATATCGTTCACAAATCCAATCAAAACTGAAAAAAACAATATAAGAAAAAGTTTCCCTGCCCGGCAGTCGAACCTAAGGCCTCGTGCGTTAAAGTCGGGGGAGATCGAATCGGACGGTGCGACCTGAAAACATTTTTGCCACGTTATTATAGTCCGACGTCAGCAATTTTCCCCTCCAAAATGTCATATTATATTATGTCCTAATTTTATACTTAGTAGTTAGCCTCGTTGGTCGAGAGGTTAGCGTCCACACCTAATCCCATCAATTAACCGAGAGGCTCAGGTTCGATTCTAGACGGGGACAGGTATTTGTGTACTGAACATAGATGTCTGAATTTCCGAGCCTAGGTGTTTTTAGGGTTCCGTATCCAAAGGGCAAAAAAACGGGACTTTATTACTTCGCTGTCCGTCTGTCTGCATCACATGAACAGCGATAGCTAGAGAGTTGAAATTTTCACAGATGATATGTTTCTGTTATCGCCATAAAAAAATACTAAAAACAGAATAAAATAATCATATAAAGGGTGCTCCCATACAACAACCTTGATTTTTTGTAATTTTTATATATTATAATGGTACGGAACCATTCGTGCGCGAGTCTGACTCTCTCTTGACGGATTTTTTAAATTTATTTTTGTATCTATTTAAGTAGTTCTATGTATTAGTATCGTTGTCTAACATCCAAACAAACGTTTCCTAACTTTGGAGTTAGATCATTTTGTGTAATTTGTCCAGGGATATTTACCTATTTTATCTTTTACTTATATAATTGTAGTTAATAGTTTCTGATAATCTAAACCAAAACCCGATTAACCCAACTGTCTGGTACATGCTATGAGAATAAGACAATATTCTCAACAATGTTATTCTTTGTAAGAACGGAGGAGAACAATGTCTAAAAATATTAAGCATTAGGTACAGTCGGACCTTAAAATATCAAAATATATCTAATAGTTTTAACGAGTTAAGTTAAATTTAACGAGTTTCTTGAAATTTTGTATTAAGAGGGTTTCGGGGGCGATAAATCGATCCAGCTAGGTTTTATTTTCATTGAATAAAAGCCTCTTACTGTATCATTAGAATACGAAGCTAAATTTCGCTTCCATTACGAAGTTAGAATGGCTCGGTCGGGAAATCCAGTATATATACAGTTGTTGATTTAAATACAGTAAATCTCTAAAAAAACTGAATCAAAGTTCATCAACATATTTAGGTAAATGATTTTTTTCATATTTTAAAAAGTGAAATACTTTATCACATTTTTATATTGGACTGAAGTGTAATCTATGTTATATAATCAGAATTATCAAAATCCATTGAGTTTTAATGGAGTAATTTTGTAAGAAACATACAAGAAAAAGAAAAAGCAAACATACTAATTAATTGAAAATTTCCCCCATGTTTTTATCAAAATTAACATTGAAATTGAATTTAAAATTAATTAATTAATTTTAAACTGCTATAACTATTATTTATTTATTTATTTATTTATTTTAAACTGCTTTATGTTAAAATAAATAATTATCATTACACCCCATATCTCCGAAAGGATAGACATATGCACCCGTAATTAGCTGACTCTTTTAGGTCCCACGATGTGACAGGTGACAATTCCGTTGCCATATTGGGCACAAATCCTGTATTTCCTGACAATTTTTTCCTTCGCCGTTTGAGCACTCAGAAAATGTACTTAAGTTATATGGCGGGATTCGAACTTGGCCTACCGAAACGGAAATCCGAAGTGTGTACTGCAAGGCTACCGAGGCTTTTATATCGTATTAAAATTAAATATAATTTGGCAGCCTCATTGGCCGAAAGGTTAGCGTAGACGCCTAACTCCAGCGACCAACCGCGAGACTCGAATTTGATTCCCGACGGGGGCCGGCATTTGTGCGATGAACATAGATGCCTGTATTTTCCGGGTCTGGGTGTTCATTAAATTTATTCTGGTATCTATTGAAGTATTTCTACGTATTAGTATCGTTGACTAACACCCATAACACAAGCATATAATTACCTTACTTTGAGGCTAGAACAATTTGTGTAATTTGTCCAGGGATATATATTTATTATTTTTATATATCTTATTGCAAAATATATCTATATGTCTACTAGGTGATGGAGTCTGAAGTTTGAGAATGAAGACTGAAACTGACACAGATAATCTATACAAATAATAAAATTGGAGTGTCTTTTTACTAAATGAACATGTGTGTTTACAAGGTACTATATATCAAAATAATATTTTTCTGTTTGTACCCGTTAATCTCTGAAACGGCTGGATCGGTGTTGACGAGAATTTCACTGGCAGATAGCTACTGTATTAAAGAATAGCTTGGCCCTCTTTTATTATAGAATTTTATTTTTGAAATGTGTAAAATAAAATAATTAAATAAAAACGCGGACGTAATTGCGGGCACAGTTAGTTTTGTATGTGTAGGAAAAACGTAAAATTCGAAAATTTTCAAAATAATCATAAAAATATGTAGATAACTGTATCAATGATATATGTACATATGGAAGTCTACAAGATAGTTGGTAAAACGTTACAAAAACAGAGTCGTGACGCCTTTCAGGAGAATTATTTAATAATACAATATGTCAACGTAAAAAGAAGTCTTTATTGGACGCAGAATAATGTCTTATGTCGCAGTTTGTCACTTTTGGCACTCGCGGACGAAGGATTCCGTACCATTATTTATAATTACGGTAAAAAAACAGCGTTTGTTGTATGGGAGCACCCTTTATATACTCGTATTTATTTTATTCTGTCCTCGTTATTTGCTAGGTCCCTTTTGTTTTAGCCCTGATGATGCTGTAACAAGTGAAACTGGTTGGCCATTAAAAATAATTTTCAATTATAAGCAATATGTGAAAAAGTACATGTGTTTCCAGTTTTTCATACATTTATCCCAATCACTACATAGTATAAAACAAAGTCGCTTTCTCTGTCCCTATATTCATATGTATGCTTAAATAATTAAAACTACACAACGGATTTTGATGCGGTTTCCTTAAATAGATGGAGTGATATAAGAGTAAGGTTTTTGTGTATATAACATGTACCTATAGTACATCCGTGCGAAGCCGGGGCGGGTCGCTAGTAAAAACTACCTTCACGCCTATTATCCTCGAAGTGATAGGCATAGGTATGCTAGTATGCGACTCGTGAGTCCAGTAAATTTATTAGAACTCTGGTCTCCCTTCAAAACGTATTAATCTTTCGCTAGTAAATAAAATTCTAGTATCTGTATGTAATGTTAAAGTAATCGCTTTTCACTTAAAGCATATGTATGTTATAACAATGTACATGTACTGAAATAATGTTTTTCAAATTTTTTCTGTCTGTCTTTCTATCTGTCTGCCTATCCGTCTGTCTGTCGAAGTCATGGGCACAACTAGTTTATGTATAAAAAAACATAGTAATATGTAAGGTACTCTTCAAATAAGCTGCACGAATCTACAATCAATTTCGCAACAGTCGATACCGTATAAGTCGAACCAGTAGCACCTTTCTCTCAACTATAAGGTGTTGACTTGCTAATTTGATTTCAAATAGATAAATTTACGCAATTTATAAGAGGTTTGCAAATCATTTTCCTGACTGTATCGCACGGGAGCAGATTGCTAAATTAGTATCTAATTGCACAATAATTGACTAGCAATGTTTGTATTTATTTTACCTATTATATATTTTTTTATCAAAAATAAAAAAGGAAGACAATAATATAGCACATAACGTGAAACAGACCTGAGATGATGATGCACCTACAACATGCACAAACAAACAAAAAAATACTGCTTTTTTATGGTATTGGACTTTTTTATGGTATTGTAAGGCAAACAAGCAGACAGATTTCCTGATGGTAAGAAATACACGTCGCCTATAGACACCTAAGGTGGAAATTGTGCGTTGCCAACCTGAGGCTGGGATACTTAGTCTCTTGCGTGAAAAAGTTTACCGGCTACCCTACCCTCCAAACCTGAACACGTCAAGTGCGAGCACTGACGCTATTGTGGCAGGAATAGGTAAGGCGGTGGTACCAGTCCGGGCGAGTCGTTGCAAGACTCTACCACCTAGTAAATGTCACGGTGTTGGTGACAATAGAACCAGCGCTCGCCTCTTACGAGCTGCCTGGGTGGAAGGCAGTTGGCCTATTCTACAACGGAGCCCGGACCAACACGGGACCAACTGCTACAGGGACTTCCAAGCCTGAAGAGTTTTTTTGGGTATCATTACTTCTTGACTGTCTTTTTAACTTTTGTATGTTCTCTTAATGTATTTTGTGAGAGAACTATCTAGAATTTTAACTTATAGTAGCTGTTGTACCTGAGACATATTTCATCAAAATCGCCCGTTCAATAGGCCACGATTGTCTCTTACCATCAGGAGGCTTGTATGCTTGTTTGCTGTCTTCTCTTATAAAAGAAAACAAAAATGAAGAGACTTTTTGCACTTTTACCTTTGTTTGGAAAAACAATTAGTACATTTTCGAGAAAAAAAATCACTCTAATTGTAATTGAACCCGTCACCTTTGTCTACATATTTTAAAGTCATATTTGAACTACACATGACTTTTAAATACCTACTACTACGGTCGTAGTAGTTTAATTTCCGTCTGAGTTAAAACATTTTCATATAAAAAGACTAACTGTGGCTAACTTTGACCGCGTTTTTATTTTATTATTTTATTTTGTACATTTCTTAAATAAAATTCTAAACTAAAAGTAGCCATTTCTTGTTACATCAGTTGTTTGCCAGTGAAAGTCTTATCAAAATCGGTCTAGCCCTTTCCGAGATTAGCGGTAAAACCAGACAGAAGAACTGACGGACAGACGGACAATAAGATAAAAATTATAAAACACATTATTTTGGTATATGTAGTACCTTGTAAACATACATACACATTTAGTAAAAATATATCAAAAGAGGTTATTTTAATATTCCATATTATAGACACTTCAATTTTATTTATTTGTATATATGCAGGTATAAGACTTAATTCCCTTATATTATTCAGATTTTCATGTAATTAATGCACTCAATTAGATGTTAATAAGAAATAAATCAATAAATTAGTATGTAATTATTACCGTTAATTCGTTGCGTTAATTGTTGGGGAAAACTTGTTTTAAACAAGGACAACACCGGAAATCAATGGAACTTAAACATCCTGTCTTCTAACGTGTATATTTTTTTATTTGCCTCGAAGGTTAAATGGTTAGCGTGCATACGGAACATGAGATTCTGGTTCGATTCTCGACGATAATGAAATATATGTTTTTGTGTGTATTTATAACAATCGTAACACAGGCGTATATTTTGCTTTTTATGGGATTGATCAGTTCGATCAAAATCGATATAGAAGTTTTCCTGTTAAACAAAACCGTTTTCTCATAAACACCAAGAGACTAAACAGATGCTTTAAACAGAAAAAAATTACGTAGACTAATACAACCATCGCACTATGTTAATTGGTAGAAATAGAATTTACAAGCGGTTGTTGTGACGCGTCTTCATGATTCTAAAATTTACCACCGGATCGGAACGCGGCCATTCACTGAGAAAATCAGGCGTATGAAACTCAGCGATCTTGTCTTTTCTCTTATTTTCTATATAAATTACAAGAAATTATAGCACATACGTACGTCATGACCTCACGTATCTTCATGTCAGATGCCCTACGGGGTAGGCAGAGAGTATCGAATGCCAAATGTCACTTACCTTTTTTTACACAATTACGTCGATTTCAGAGATTTTGGCCGTGGAATATCAAACAAGGTCTCCACGATACCTGCCATCCATATTCACATTGTATATCAGCTGTTTTGTCAATCTTTTATCTTTCATTCATTCTACATGACCATCAGAGCAAGCCCTTTCTCATTTTTACACCGACACTTTCTTTCAATTAATAAAAGTTACATTATACTTTATACTACTAATATTATAAACGCGAAAATTTGTTACTATGGTTGGATATATGTATGGATGTTTGATACCCTTTTACGAAAAAACTAATTGACGGATTTGGATAAAACTTTACAGTAATATAGCTTATACATGAGAAAAACACATAGGTTACTTTTTAAACGACTACAATATAAAGGGTATGTTTTTACGTAATAAGTTTGAAGTGGAAAAAAATTCTGCTGTTTGCAACTTATCTATGTTATTAAAATAATTCATGAGGGCAAAGCCGCGGGTAGAAAGCTAGTGATCAATGAATAATAGTTACATTATACTATGTATTGGAATAATGTATTAGAGGCTATTTGCAACAATGTAAAATGATATCAATAAACTTTGGTAATCTGTCGGTCCGTACAGCCAGGCTAATTATTTTCCGGTTGGTATGGCCAAATTAACCGTTTATACTAAATCTAATAATTCATATCGGTTTTCAGCACGTTATTAATTACTATGCGATACTAGTCTAGGCCTGCAGATGTCCTCGCGCCTTATTGAATTATTTCATAAAAATAGTACCTTCACGCCTATTATCCCCGAATGGGTGGGCAACAGGTTTGTTAGTATATCCACGACTCGTAAGTCCAGTAGATATACTACAACATACCCACGATTAACCAAGTTACTAGGGCCCCTGATGTGATAGGTGGCAAGCCTATCGCCACTACGGGCACAGTCAAATCCTGGGTAATGTAATGCTTACTCAGAATAATCTGAAAAACACTTAAGAAAAGTTGCGCGACCTAGGAATTGAACCCGGGACTTTACGTGGCTAACGGTCTTAACAGGCGACGCTTGTACCGTTACACGACAAATTATTTCATTAATTAAATCAAATATTTACATATTTACATATTTATTGCTGTGAAAGAGTAACAAACATCCATACATACATACATCCATCCATACTCACAAACTTTCGCGTTTATAATATTTGTAGGATATGCAAACTCAAGTAGACAAGAATTCTAGAACCCGGTTCAGTCCACGCGGCCTAACAACGGCCTTTCGGATTGCAATAGTGTTTAATTAGTAAACGAAGTTATAATTCTAGGTATCGAGATCGTACGGTGAAATCGTGAGTAGTTCTGGTTAGATTGCGTCGGTCCATTTTAATTAGTGCGTAAAATTTTTGTCAATGTTGGTAATTCTGATAAATAAACTTGCATTAAGTTGTCTCTTTCTTTTAACGCAAGTAGAATGAGAAAAAGGATTTAGTTCTGTCACATTTTTTTGTGGGATAACACAGCGAACAAGCACTCGGCTCTCCTGATGGTAAGAGACAACCGTGGCCTATAGACACCATGTCATAGGTGCGTCGTTGACTTGTGGCTCCGGTGTAAGGCCTGATGTGCATGTCAACCAGCTACCTTATGCTCCGAATTGGAACACGATGATGACGTTAAGGTTGCGAGAATAGGTAGGGTAGGTTTTGTCAGATTGGTGGTGGTCAGATTAGGTTGTACGTGAAATTTCTACAGAGTTTTGGTCTATTACTCGGAAATTATGAGTTTTTGGATTGAAAACCGCACAAGTTATTGAGTTCGGACTGATTTTGATTCCCTGGAAGTTACACTCCAATATTAAATATGAATAATTTTGTTACACTCCAATATTCTCTTAGGACCTAACACACTAAACACCTAACATATTCTCTTAGGACCTAACACACTAAACACCTAACATATTCTCTTAGGACCTAACACACTAAACACCTAACATTCTCTTAGGGCCGGCGCTCTTACTCTAACATTGTCGGTTTATTTGTCGAGCAACTTTTCTTAAATGTTTTTCAGATTTTTCTGAGTAAGCAATACATTGCCGGAGATCGGAATGTGCCCAAAGTGACGATAGGCTTGCCACCTATCACATCAGAGCCCTAGTACCTTGGCTAATCGTGGGTGTGTTCTAGTATATCTACTGGA
>DVZL01000557.1:0-22268 GCA_018236625.1 Lasaia peninsularis
ATTATATCAACATATTCTACCACAATGTGGTGTGCAAATATTTTAACACTTAATTTATATTTGTTTTTTAATTATAATTATAAAAAGCATCAAAAAGCTTTGATAAAAAGCATCGCATCGATCGCAATTTTTACATATTATAAAACAAAGTCACTTTCTCTGTCTGTCCCTATGTATGTTTAAATAATTAATGTTAAACAACGGATTTTGGTGCGGTTTTTTTATTAGATGGAGTGATTCAAGGGGAAGGTTTTTATGTAAATAACATGTATAGCCGGGGCAGGTCACTATTATTCGAATAAAATATAACGTTACATTCCTTTTGAAAGTTGAAATTAATTTAAATTGTTTTGACACAAAAATGGATCCTTAATATATCCCATTACACTTACAAGTAAAAAATATTTGTCCATATCAATATTTTTGGGCAATCATGCAAAAACTGTCCGAATTGGCGATGCAGGAATGTAATACCGGTTCCGTGTCCAATGTTAATGTGTGTGATTATGTGATCATAATCTTTGGCCTTTCGAATTAAGTTCACTCTCGACATTTAGGTACAAAAGTCACGCTGTCAAGGGCGAGCTGCGATGTTCACGCGCATCTTGTATCATTTAATCTATGTTGTTCCGTGGTGATTATTTAAAAAAAAAACAGGTGGATCTCTTGATGGTATAGAGCCTCAGTGATCTAGTGGTTTGAGCTTGTCCCTATTTACTTTAGTTCAGGTTGGAATCGCAACGTACCAACTAGTTTTTCTAACATATTTTGAATTCGTCTGGGTTCTGTTGTAGAATCCTTCACGTTCAAAAACCGATATTTTGTGTTTTGTGTGTTTTGAACTGATCGCTGTCTGTAAGTAGATGGAAAAAAATCATAATGGGCGGGTTTTATATACGCAAGAGAACCCGAAACAATATTTTTTTACTTTGTCTTTAAGTATATGTATGTTTGTGCACGCTAATCACAGAAACGGCTAAACCGATTTGGTTGCCGTTTATTTGCATTTAACTGCAGTTAGACTGCAGAAATGTATTGTGATGGCCTTTACTTAACATTTTGTGTTTATTTCATTAAAATCGTTAAAAAATAAAGAAGTTACGTTAATTTATGTCAAATACACGTAGGGTACTTTTTGCGCAAGTGAAATCTACGCGAATGAAGTCGCGGGCAGGGCTAGTAAATAGTCCTTAACAAAGCACAAAATTTTTTAACAAAATTGGGTTATAACCAAATTAGATTTAAATAATAAGAAACATATAATTTGATTAGATCTTAGCTGTTGAGTTATTCGTACAAGATCACCTTCAAACAAGCGAGCTTTCCAAGCGTGATCTATTTTTCCACTAGCTCGTTCTAGCGGATGGGCTGGAGCGAGAACTACATGCCATATACAGCGTGTTCAGTTTCTATTCGGTTAGGTTTTATTTTTATATGGTTTATTAGAAACGATTAGCTTTTCTACGACCGGATGGAAGCTTGTTTTCATCGTGGAGGTATTTGAAGTGATATACTTTTAATAGGGCAGTAGTAAAGGAAATAGATACTTTTAAAATGTGTAGAAAGTACAAGTCCTTAACATTATTGTTACACATTTAGACTCACATATATATTCACGCCGAGTCATTTGTTGAGTAGGTAGAGAATATCGAGTACTAAGTATTACCTACATACATGTTAAGTTTTTTTCACATTTATTACTCTTTTTATAAAACATACCACTTTTAGAGACTCTTGACACCACCCCCGAATAATATACGAGCTCTTTGGTCGTGGAAGGTCCACCGAGGTCTCCCCGGGTATCAAAAGCCATCCATATTCGCATTGTATATTATCTGTATTGTCAATCTTACATTCTTTTTACATTTAGACATCCAAGATGATGATGGTGTGTTACCTATTAGAAGTGAAGAGTGGTTTAGTGGCAAAAGGTACTAGATTATTTCTACGCTCCTCGAAGTAAGCTTTGACTTGTTATTTTTCAGTTTATTTGGGTGCAATATGGAGTACTCACTCAAATAATATTTAATCATATCTGATTGTATGACTAAATATTTGACAACAACAATTCTAGCTTTACAAAATTAAAAAAAAAAGTCATAAAAAATTCCCTTTTAATTATTATTATATTCAGAATAACATTTGTTTTATATTTAAGAAGACAAAAACGATTCCAACTTTATGAAATTAAAAAATATACATATATTAGTTATGCAGAAGGAAAACCGTAGAAAAATCCTTGTTTAAAGTTACCGTTATCCAGATTAATACTTGTTTTTATATTTAATAACCAGAATAGTAATAAAACTTATTACTTCATTATTTATGAGCGTATTTTGCGTCAATTTAGACTTGGCAATAAAAGTTTTATGTTATTAAGAGTGGTGGAATATTACATAAAATACATAAACTTGTGCAACGAATATTCCATTAAGAGCATAATATAATTTTCATTATATTATTATACGAAGTCGAAAACTATATGTAGTTGTAGTAAAATATATTTATATAAATCTGAGTGGTTCAGTAGACAATAAGTTCTCTAAATTATATCCGACTGACCCGACGTATTTCGTTATGAACATGCAGCGCTACCTTCCAGGCTAATTTGTGAATCTTAACCATCCAGGGCACCACCTGAATGTTTAAGAGGAATTTAGTGACATACACGCGTACAGTAGAATTATATGTAAGTATATTATATATGAGGGCAAAACTACTGGTAACAGTTTGTATGAGAATAAATTTTCAATTAAGCATTTTCAAATATGTTTCAACAACATATTATGCTTTATGTTTATGTCGTCTAATGCTTGTGTAGCGATAATACAGACAACCTTGAACATTTCTCACTTGTGTGACAAAATAAGTCACGTATATTTGTGTAATTAGCCACTACTAACACATTTAACTAGTTATTTGTTTCTGAGAGCTGGTGATGAAATGTTTTTAAATTATTATGTCCAGAGTTTATTCTTATTTCAAACTAGCTGTGTCTGCGTTACAAGCTATTCCTTATTATGTATGAATAATATATTTAATAACAAAACTCTTCAACAGATATAAATGATATAGTAAAAATAAATTATGTGAAACAGCAATACGTAGTAATAAATGTTGTGCGTAACAAAAATTCTACCGCTTCTACCTTTTTTTTCTTTAATATAAACTCTTATTGGTAAAACAAATCAAAATTCAAAATTAAAACATTACCTAATAATTGTTTTTTTAAGCCGAATATAGTATAATCCAAATTCATCATCAGATCCATCTAAAAGCATTAAGTGCACTGCTTTTCGATGTTAAGAAACAACCGAATATCAGTTTATCCGGATTCAGTTGCAATATGTATTTCGCTATCCTGTGGTCGAAGTGTTCTGCCTATTATACTACGATTCAGACTATAACATAAAAGTACAAAACATAGTTACAGGAGTAGATATGGCAGTGAATCCCTACCTAGTATTACGTCAGTACTTTATGTCTGCTTATTACTTTCTTATTATGTCTCAAGACAACCAACAGACTTACTTACTAAAGCCTAATCCCGAGTACATAACGGCTACGCATTTGTACTATTTATGGTATAGACGACGTGCCCGCCTTATCATCAGCTGTCTTTTAAAAAGGTAAGTTCCTGAACTCTCACCATGTCACATAATATGCAGGGTGGTCATAAATGATGATCGTCATTCATGGGCCATACATCATAGAAAGTATCTGGACAGGTGACAACCGACTACGCAATGGATTACGAGTTACGCGCACTTTCCACAATTTTACTTCAATTATGTGACGTAGATTTATAAATTAGCCGCATACTTACAAATTAGCTTTCGGATATGGTCATTTCATATAGATACAAAAGGTAATACATATGAAAAATAAATTAATATTAAGAGAACTCCTTTAAGCCTTTAAAATGATATCGTATCATTGTCTGTATAAGTCTTTTTCGTCCTAGCCTAATTTAATCCAGAAGATTTGATAAAGGCGTTAGTTTCTTCACGGAGCGACTGCCATCTAACCTTTGTAATCCAGAAGGATAACCAAACCCAATGCTAGATCAGGTTGAATTCGAATACATGAATTAGGGTTTCCTCATGATGTTTTCTCTCACCATAAGAGCATTTAGAAAACTTACGTTAGTTAAAAATTATCATTGGTGCATGGCGGGATTTATACTTGGACTACCGGGATGGAAGTCCGAAATGTTAATCAGAACACCACTGAAGATCTTGTCTGTATAATTCAGTACATCGTTATCATATGGACGCAGTAAAACTGCAAAATACCGACTTAAGTTCATTTTGATGTCATTTAGATTTTTTATGTTCATGTTTCAAAAAGTTCTCAACCAGTTTCGATTAAATGAATACGGAACCACCTAGTATTATGAGAATCATTAAAATCCATTCGGAATGGATGGAGTAATTGCGTAACAAATTTATAAAAATAATCTCTTTTCTAAGAAACCTCCTATTTTGTAACAAAATATTAACAATTTTTTATAAATATTTTTTTGCAAAAACCTTTTCATTTTTATCTGTCATAGTATATAAAAAATAAGAAATTAAATAAGTTTTATGGTTCTGTATTTTTTGTCACTTGTATATATTAAAAATCAGATATTTTTTAATCACCATGTATAATCGAAACTAGGATTTTGTTATTTTTATATCACCATCAGTTGATTGACCTTTTGGATATGCTATTTGAAATGATTATCATATAAATGTAAAATAAGCTTATTGGTTAGAAACGGTCTTTTCGTGAGAAATATTAATAAATAAATATATTTTATTGGTTCTTACGTAATACGAATTTACATAATATTTTTAACCGCCTTATAACTCCCGGCAATGGAATTTTGTATCAGGTGGGTTTTTCGATGTAGTAAAAATGAAGTATTATTCCGATAATTTATCTACATTCGAAAGAAGGCGACCAATAGTTAGTTATTGGAGGTTCCGTACCCAAAGGGTAAAAATCGGTCCCTATTACTAAGACTCTGCTGTCCGTATGTTTCATTAGGCTGTATCTCAAAAATTGAAGTAAATGAATTGTTGTAAGTGAATAGGATTGGTTTTAAACCAAATAGATTAAGTCTATGCTCGTACTTAACCGATTATGATGAATTTTGCTATAGATTATATCTTATATCTTTAAAAAAACTAAGGCTATATATACTACACAATTACTCCATCTGCGTGAGTTATATTAAAAACAAATATTTTCATAGAGAAAAAATTTTACTGATATATTCAGTAAAAACGTACCCATTTTTTAATACAGTCGGTTAAAAATGCCCGTTGTGTTACTCTAATGAAAAAATTATCTTACTGTAAAGTTTCATTCAAATCCGTCCAGGAGTTTTTTCGTGAGAGAGTACCAAACATTCATACTTACAAACTTTTGCGTTTATAATATTAGTGGGATATTACAGAAGAAATATTTATGGAGGTATCTGGAATGCTTGTAACTAAAAAAACATTTTTATTGGAATTCTCGCCGTTGTAATCGGTGTCGGCCTTTAACGGATGAAGTCCAGGATTCAATACCTGGGTTTGACAACGTGTTCTGTGAGTTTTTGAGTTTTCTAAAAAACATAACGTTGACTGAGGTAGGATGGCGACTTGGCGACGGACTTGTCATACCTGTCAAATCATGGTAACTTAATATCGTTGGCTAATCGTGGGTACATGTATTCCTGCCTACCTCTTAGAAATACGAGCGTAACGATATTTATTTATTCTCGCCTATTTCACCGCACCAGGAAACCAGGGAAAAACTACTGAATTGATTTTCATCAATTTTTACGTATCGAAAGTTTCGACTTAAAAAAAGTTAAAATTCAAGATAATTTTCATTCAGGTGTTTTCATCTACCATAACTATTTTCTTTATATTATGTAAAATCGCAAGCGCTTCTTAGCTTTTTTGTTGATTTAGTTTAACATTAAAAAACACTTAATATATGTAAAAAACATTTTTAATTAAAATTTATTACTACACTTACATATTTGTGAAATAGTGGGTCGCAGGCCTTAAAGATAAATGCCAGTACGCAAGCAAACTGAATGAGATAGCACAAAGCATGATTATCTATATCGTATAGCAGGATTCCGTAGAATAACAACTAATTACTATAGAAATATTTTTTATAATTTTCCTAATCGGATATATTAAAATATATTTCTATTAATACATATCTGTACGCCAGATCTCTTACGAGGTAGGCAGAGGGTGTAGAGTACTAAGTTTCACGATCCCTATATACTTGTCTAGCTTCACGCAGATTTCGGAAAATCTTGACACCACCCTCGGATAATACGTAAGCTATTGGTTAGTGGAATGTTAACATTTTTTAATAATTTATTAACATATCTTTGTTAATTCATCCAGAAAACAATAAAATTAATGTTTTTCTTGGGTTAAAGGAAAAGATCAGGTGCGTATACCACCGCCTTATAATACCAATTTGTGTGAGAAAGGTAGCCAATTCATTACCTGGATATAAGCGATGTGAAGTAACATGTTTAATTGCTATTGTTTATTTATCACTGTACCATAACGAAAAATGACATTGAGAAAAGCACAAAAAATATGTTGTTTATATTTGATGAAATGTTAAACCGCTAAAATTTAACGTGGAACCCTAAAAAATATTATGACATTAGCAATTCAATTAAACATAAATTACAATTTTATTATTGCACTGTCCTAGAAGTGGATCAACCTTGTCGCAAAACCTTCGCCGCCCAAACATGTTGTTCTACTTAGCAAAGAACTTTTATATAAAATGGTAGACTTGTCCTACATAAATACATTAAAGTGGGGAAATAGGATAGAACTATATTTTTATATAACACCCTTATGTAACCACCTCATCTCCCACAGTAAATGGGTATGATTAAAATATTTTATGATTATGATTATATACAGTGCATAAAGCAGTAAGCAATATCTAGCTTAACTTAGATTACCAATTGCTGCGAGCTTTCCCTGTGATTTAGCTTATTCATTTCATACATTATTACATTTATAGCTGTTATTAAAAAATATATGCAAGTGCAATATATATGCAAGATGGTGGGCTTAACTCAATCAATCAATTTCCGTATTTTGTCCAGAGATGATTTATTTATCTGAGGCGGGATATCGAAAAATATAATCAGATTTAATTATAAGTGTTGGGGAAAAAGTAACTTTTGTAATATAGAAAGGCGAATAAGTAAATAATATTCCTGGTGGTTGTTAATTATAGCCAATCTGCGGCTGGAATTTTTAGACTTTTATTTAGGAAATTTTTTTTAACAAAAGAAAAAACGGAGAAGGTTCTAAATCCGGCTATATATTTTTCATTTTAAGAATTATTTTAGAATTATGTGAAACGATTTTAAGGATTCTTTTTTTATTTAGAGGCAAGTGTAAGTTCGTATATTCTCCAATATATTCTCCAAGTTAAAAAGTACTTAAAAATTAAATATTTATTTCTTTTCCAATATGGTAGAAGTGTTACACATAAAGTTTGTATTAAAGAAGTTTACTCAATAAATAAATGTAACATAGCCAATACTTTCACTTACATTATTCTTAACTCACATAAAGTTTATATCATGTCTATTTGAGTTTATATAACTCTTTTATTACTGTAGGCGTTTTTTAATGAAAATAATAATACGTATTTACAATCTTTAATGCGATTTTATTTTAATATTCGTCACGTTGAAGGTGAACTATCACCTATACCTATTAGCGAGATGGACCGATTTCAATGCAGTCGTCGTCTTTTATAACATTTTTTAACAAATCTTCAGGGTCAGTCACGTTTAAAGTTTAGTAGATAAAAGTCAAGTCGTTTTTGTACTGATAGTAAGAGACAACCATAAACAGTACCTCAGAAGCATAACAGTGTAAGTCCGTTTTTTATTCTGTTTTCTGCTTCTCAATATCCAAAAACATCCAGTTTTAATCGTTAGAAAAATCTTTCGAAGTTGTATACAAAACACTGAGAAGCAGAAAACAAAAAAAAACGGATTTACACTGTTAGGCTTCTAAGGTACTGTATTGTCTATACAAACCAAAGATGTTACTAGTGTGTCCAAGTCTACGTGTGTAAGGAACAGGATAATAGCAAGGACTGATACAATGTTAGTAGGAATAGGTAATATGGTGATACCATCTGGACTAGCTGCTGTATACTATATATAGTGCATAGTAATAATTAATTGCGGTTATGAATCACTACCGGGCGATGGGGTCATCATATCTCGAAAGACTGGTTTTGCTGCAACTAGGCTTCCTCTTGAGGTTACATCCAACATAATGTGGCGGGAAATCCGTAAGCAAAATATTTTTTTTATTATTTTAATTTTTGCCAAGTAAATACCTAATAAATAAGTAATATTCGTTAAAATAATAAAAAAGTCACACAGATATTATTTAAATAGTCGACAGAGGTACAATATACACCCACTTGGTGGCATAGGTGGCAAATCCTTGTTCATATCGGACACAAATCCAATCTAGAGGATTAATTTTTTTAACAAACTAAAAAATCTTATAAAAACAAGTTACCCTATCTGGGATTCAAACCCGTGAACTCCAAATCCGGAATCAAAGACACCGACTTCGTTCGATCACATGCGATGAAACAAATACAAACAGCCCTATCTGCTCCAGTTTACAGATTAAATATAGATAAAATAATAATAATAGATAACATTTAATAGCAGTTAAGCGGCAGGAAGACGTGAAGGCTGTATGAATGTTACATTATCATACCTAGATTTCATTAAGTGATTCGTCATTTTTAAGTCGGTTAGACCTCAGCACGTGACTTGTAGTGCAGACGACTCACCTATATATAGTTATATAAAATTGAACAAGTACACACATACATATCTTCACGTAAGGTTGCTTGCGGGGTAGGTTGAGAGCACCGAGTGCCAAATGTCACGATCCCTGCACACTTACCTAGCTTCCTCCACGTACATTAATCTCTTCATACAAACGTTGGTTTCAGAGACTTTTGGCACCATCCTCGGATAATACTCCAGCTATTTGGTCGTCGAATGTCGACGGAGAACTTCCATTTCATCCACTTTCGCATTGTATATCTGTTTTGTAAATCTTTAATTCTTTCTAAATGAGCGAACCATCAGAGCATGTTTGTAAAAGTAATAAACTAATACCACACTCCAAAAAGTGTGTTATTTAAATCTTAATCGGGTGGATCTAAGCACACCTGAGAGCAGTATAATATTTGTCATCTACTAATTAAGCTCTTTCATTCGATACCCAACAAGCGATAATAATTATAAAATGTTTTTTTACTTCCTGATTTTACATCTTACAGAGGGCGCCACATTAAGTTTACTATGATGTCGTGTAACCTATAACTAGTGGACAATCAAGCCGCTTCCAAAGACACCTCCATTGCCAAATTATGTATGACAACCACAGTATAAACTTTACAGAAAAAAGGTTTATAGGCTCATCCTGGGCCTGCTATTTCAATAAAACAATTGTTGATATAAATGTCGTAAATTGTACATTTGAAAAATGAGCACTAATTTTTTTATTAATCTTAAATTAAAATAATGAGCAATCCAATCCTAAATTGTCACAATTGGTTTATATTGAAAAATTAAACAGCTCCGTTTACGGGCGCAACCTAGGCCTGCTGCAAAGGTAAAATAAATTTTAAAAACCAGCATAGAAAAACGAGGATCTAAATAATAATTAAGTACTTAAATACAGCAGATGCTCTTTAAAGGAAACACACCTGCCTACATAAGAAACAACACCATGTACGTCATAAAAAACAAACTTCACAGGATGTTCACTAGATAAATGTCAGTTATAGGTACCGTTAAAAATGCATTCAAAGTCACTAAGAACGAGTTTTTAACACAGGTTGTATAAAATAGAACGCCCAGGTGATTAAGGTTATGAAGATGGATCTACGAGAATGTCTATGAGTATTGTAAGTTTTTTTATGAGATAAGACAGCGAATAAATACACGGCTTTTCTGATGATGAGGGACAATCGTAGCTTATAGACACCACAGATATTGTAGGTGCGTCACTGTTCTGTGGCCAGGGCGTTTGGCTTGATGTGCAAGTCTACCGGCTGCCATATTCTTGGAACCGGAACACGGCAATATCAAAAAATTGTGTTGTTTCTTCTCATGGAGTCGGGTTTTTTGTTTTATGTCAAATCGTTTGTTAGATATAACTTAGCTTTGAATTATCAAACGAAAATCAAATCAGTAGTTTTCTAGTAACGTTAGGAGCTTTGAAATTAAAATAAATATCATTTCGCCCATAACTAATACAGGGCAGGCAACATGTACGCCCACGATTAGCCAACGATGTTAGGTTCCATGATTTGACGGATGGCAAGTCCGTTGCCGTAACAAGCACAAGTACAATCTTAGGCAACGTAATGTTTTTCAGAGCGAGAGAAATCATAAAATACAAAGTAATAATATAGATAATAAACACATAGTGGCTGTCTTTCTCTCCGCCTGTACAATAAGCAACAAAGAGAGAAGATAGTTTATGATTAGACGTTTCTATGCAACCATTAAAGTAAGAAAATAAAACAATGAAACCATATTTTTTCACATACATAATATGAAATTAACTTTATAATATTACAGTCTTAATTATAATGGCTCTGTTATCGTTTCTCACACTAACTAACTGTTACCGAGAAAGTACTAACTTTGAACTATTATTTCAAAACATTTGCTCTCATGTAGACCTTAATACATATACACTAAAGCTCATAATCGTAGACATAACGCATGCGTGTTTTTTACTTTATATTACCAACATCATGCAATCATGAAATTAAAATCAAAACATTCGAAATTCAAATTTAAAATTGATTTTTTTTTAATTCTCAATATCACATTCTCGAGAAAACTAAAAGCTACGCCACAACAATAAGGGGCAGTATTCAACTGAAATCCTTAGTTATCTATACTTACAAATAAATAAAATTGAAGTCTGTTTCACAAGAAATATCAAAATATACGTTTTTCACTAAATGCTTATGTATGTATTATATAATATAAACTGAACTTCTTCTGATTTGTTTCTGCCTGTCAGATGCTCTGGAACTGCTGGACCAATTTCGACGGGATTTTCACGGCCAAATAGCTGATTTAATTAAAAGTTAAACTTACTTGGGCTACTTTTATTCAATCAAACTAAAAGGCGGACGAAGTCTCAGGCACAGCTAGTAATTTTTATAAGTAAAAATTAATTACAACGTATTATTTGTAGATGCCTTAAAAGTTTCCGTGGTAACCTTATGTCTACATCATCATGTCAGCTCAAAGTATTACCGAATGAGATTGTCATCAAAGTATGCATGTAATTCAACTCCATCGGTTAAGGATAACTGCTTAAAAATCAATATTCAAGAATTGACCCGAACACTTTGAATGAACGGAAAGTCTCTGTGATTCATTCAATATAATGTTTGAATGGTAATTGTCTAAGCACATTATTAGATCTATGGTAAACAAATACACACGTTCGCGTACACTTTTACACACAAATACACACATTTGCTTTGAATTATTACAATATAATCATAAGGGCAAAATCTACAAAATGGTGGTTACATTAATTTACGTCGCTATTTTGTACACTTAGTATTTATTAATTTATTTATTCATTAACAAAATCCACAGCTTAATGTTTTAAATATGATCTATGTATCTCGTGATATTTAAACTTAAAGCCAATAATGGACTTACATTTTTTGTTACCATACATATAAAATAATCCAAGTTAGTTATGCTATTAAAAATATTCTGATGTTGCTTCGAATTCGGTGTCGAAGTCTTCGAATTCGGTTAGATGTTACTTACGAAGCGAAATAAAAGTTGAGATTAAATTGTGTGTAGGGCCACTGCAACAGTACAATAAGTGTGTGAGTTTTGAGAAGCCAGGTGTTTTTGGGATTTTAGACTTCTGGTTAGTCCAATCCGTTTAAACTTTAATACATACCGTAGTACCTGATAGTCCTGCTATGCTCGTGTTTTCAAAATAATCTACACAAAGAAATAAATAAAAACTTACATATACCAAAATTACATTTTTAGACACACGGTAGGTACTGATATACGTATCCACAATACTTTAATTTAATCCAGCTAATCCCTGGAACGGCTGGACCGATTTTGACGAGACTTTCACTGGAATATAGCTGATGTATAAAATAGTTACTTACGCTACTTTTATTAAATTATATTCAAACGCGGACAAGGCGATGGTTTTGTTACATAGCGGGTTATTGATATTTGCATATAAAAATATTTTACGCTTATTGTTAAGTATGATAGCAGATAGATCGCCTAATGGAAGAAAATATTACTAGTGCGTTATCGAATGCCCAGAATCTTGGTTGTGAAATGGGGGAATATGACAAAGCACTGATATAATGCCAGTAATTACCTGCAATTTGGTAGTACCACTCTACCACAAATTAACCTATTTTAGAAGCAGAGATATAATTTCTAAAGTACTTGAGCATTAATTCATTACACTGACCCTATAAACAACGAACCCTTTAGGTGGCGATTTGAAAGTAATAGCTGACGGAAGCAATTACTATGTTCTTCACGTTCTGCTTTCATGAGCGATGACCGGTATGTTCGGTATGTGTATTAGTTTTGTGTTTTAACAGCCTTATAACTTCGGTTTGTTTATGCAGGTATAGTAGGATACCAAAATATGCAAGTTTTCAACGTTTTTTTTTTATGGAATAAAGAAGCGAAAAAGCACACGATTCTCCTGGTGGTAAGAGACAACCGTGGCCTAAAGACACCATAGATGTTGTAGGTGCGTCGCTGTCCTGTGGCCGGGGTGTTAGGCCCGTTGTGCAAGTCTACCGGCTACCCTACGTTCCGGACCGGAACACGACATTGTCATTATGGCGATAGGAATAGGTAAGGCGGTGGATCCCGGTCTGGTTTAAGAATCCCCTAAATGGCAGCTCAAAAAAATTTAAAGGGTCGCTTCAAATTTTTCGAAAATTGCAAAATCTTTTTCAATAAAAATAATAGAAGTACCTTCACGCCTATTATCCCCGAAGAGGTAGGCAGAGGCGTGCTAGTATATCCACGACTCCTAAGAACACACCCACGATTAGCCAAGGTACTAGGGCCCTGATGTGATAAGTGGCAAGTCTATCGCCACTTCGGGCACATACCAATCCCGGGCAATGTAATGCTTATTCGGAAAAATCTGAAAAACACTTAAGAAAAGTTGCCCGACCTGTGAATTGAACCCGGGACCCCACGTGGCTAATGGTCTTAACAGGTGACACCTGTACCGTTACACCACAGAGGCGATTAAAATAATAGAATCCTGGAAATTTTGAGTTAAAATTTTAATAATTCAAAGGTTGCTTCGAATTTCTTATTAACTACAAACATGGAAAAATTCTGTTTCATACATTTTGATAACATGTCTTATTTTGTATAGTTTTTAAAATAAAAAACCGTACAATGGTTACCTATAACCCGCCATGACGAAGCCGAACCAAGCCTAAGGCACATCAAAGAAACCAACAGCTGATCGTCGGCGTGCCTTTTTATTTTTTACAACCATCTCTAATACTATCCCTTGTTTGACACGTTGACCGTACCCAGAACGTAATTTATAAAAAAGAACCTTATTATCAGCTATCAAGATACACAATTGTTAATCTGATTTCCTATTTTGAAATACCCACGCCATGTTCCCAGGTCTTATGATCAATTCAAAAGCATTATGGTCAGATTCCTGCTTTTTTGTTATGTACACAATCAACGATTACCCTATAATGTATATGTTGCCAGGTGAATATAGTACCTATTTTTTTAATCTTATAGTTGAATATTGCTCGTTATAATTTATGAGACTAGCATTGTGTTGGAGTAGAAATAATATCCTGGTTTATGCAGGCCTCAGGTAGCGTTTCCGGTCCATTGCTTATGGCTACCTTTATAACTATTGTATGGAGCTTTCAAATTACTATTCAAATATGTTAACACATTACACACGTTATTTATAGGTGTTCCTAATAACAAAAAAGTGTTCCGGTCTGTAGGGTCGACTGGTCGAATGGTCGACTAAAAGAAAAGACTGAAATTTAATAAATAAATGCAATAAATGAATATGGTCAGGCCCATGTCTCCGAAGGAATGGCAGAGGTTTATGATTATGCACTCACAATTAGCCGACGATATTAGCAGCTCCTATGATGTGACGTGTGGCTAGGCCGTCGTAGGCAACTTTACGTTTGAAAAAACTCTTAGAACATGTTAACCTACCCAGGAATCGACCCAGGACCTCGTGCGTCTAATTCAGACTCCGGTTTTAAATAGATAATGTTTATATACCAAGAAGCGTTTAACCAATAGCCATACAATTGATATGGGAAAATCTCTGAAAATAACCTAACTTATATAGAAAGAATCATCAAAATCTAGTCAAAATTAAGAAGCAAATTGCATAACAAACATACAAACTACATACAGTGGAATTAAGAACTCTCATTTTAGATGTTGGTAGAAAACGATTTCAATAATTTTATTTAATTCGATTTCGAGTATAATGTTGTCAAAGAAGTTAATAAATACGCATTAAGTCTAGGCACTAAAAATTTTTTTTGATCATGAAAAATAATACCGATGTCTTTATATTATATGTTGATTTAGTATACGATAGAATCACCACCATTGCCTTTCAATCTAATAGAAAATAAAGACGTTCATGCCACATCCTCATTAACCCATAAAATCTTTCTCCAAAGATGATTGATTATTTCGAGTTTCCGAATTCTTCACTTTCTTACAAATGACCCAAATATATCACAACTTTCACAATCGATATTGACGTATCCAAACGAGATCTTATATAAGCGTCCATATATATTTCATTTACCTAAAATGTCTCGGACATGTTGATCAGTATATCATAATTACCAATATTTTATAATGTATTAACACACTTATACCATGTTTCATAATATAAGGCATGTACCGCGTGGGTTGGGTATTTTGAAAACTTTAACACGTTTAATATTATTTATTGTTCCGGTCAAAAATAACCGGTCAAGTACAAGTAGAACTTGCGCACGGAGGGTTCCGTGACCTTATCTGTAAATACGACCAAAAAATCACGTTTCTTGTATGTGTGTATACTTTGTATGTTTTTTTTCTGTTTTTAGTATTTGTTGTTTTAGCGACACCAGAAATACATAATTGCAATTGTCTAGCTATTACTGTCTCTCCATTTTTCTGACTGTCTGTCTGTCACCAGGCCGAAAGTTATAGCTAGATAGTTGAAATTTCTACAACTGAAATTGAGCTCTCGTACATCGAACGAACCTGGCTAATAGATATCGCAGTTACCGGTCTAAATATATTTAGATCGGTAGAAGCAACTAGTAGTCGCTGAACACTCGATCATAAAGGCCATACTAGTAGTAACATGAGCATTAGTAGTAGTACCTTCCTACTTAAAAGCCCTTTTTTATAAGTCTTAGTTTGATAAAACTAACTTTAGTCAAACATTTAGAGATTAAATTTTTTCCTGTTACATATACCACGTTTATACTAATCTATTATGTATTAAAATTAATAAAGATATCAGTCTCCTTAAAAGTTTATAAAACAACAATACGTAAGCATTTTAACATGTTTTCGTAATACGTATTTCGTACATTTTTGCAAAAATAGAAAGATAGTTTACAGAAATCTAATTACGAATAAGTGTTTATTAAAAAATACGCATATCTTCCTTCCAGAATTTTCTCACCATTAATTACAATGAAGATTCAGACTTTCATTTTTTATTAATTCACTAAGATGCGTGCTTCAAAATTTTGTTTAGATACGCTGTTTTTGGGAAAGTGAAAAGTTTGGTCGGTTTTTTTTAAACAAAAATAAAATTATTGTTTTGTAAACTTCCGCAAAAACATTAGTTTATTTATTTATGTAATGTAGTTTTAATTTAATAGAAATAATTTCAAATAGAGGAGTAGCTAAATTTATAGGTCGCGTAGATTTATAAGAAAGAATTACTGGATAACCGATTTAAGTTCTATTTTTAATTTTTCTTGATTATCTCATTAATGTTTGATCAAAATCTTAGAAATTGTTTTTGAATTATGTACACTTTTTTAACTTTGAAATGTCCATTATTAATGCGTATAAAATGATGTCTGTGAAAGTTAACTATATTGTTATTAGTGTCCTTCATTTAAGGTGATGGCAATATTTAAATATAATAATATTTATTCCATAGCCTTTCTCGACCTTGGCGCGTCAAATGGTTGACAGGTGATCAAATTATACAATATTTTGAAACAAAAAACATATGATACAAATAGCCTTTTAATAATGTAACAATAACTTAAGCAATCTTAGCTAATTATAAAAAATGAAGGCATTAGTTATGGTATCTGTTACATAAAAAATGGCCAAGTGCGAGTGGACCTCGCGCACGAAGAGTTCAGTATCGTACCGTACATTATTCGTAGAAACAGTTTATGGCAGGGTAATATTTAAATAAATAAATTATTATACTTTAAAGATTTTACTTTCCGTTTCAATTAATTTAATTACTACCTATACTCGTTTTTCTAACATTATTTTATATTCACTTAACTTTTAAACCTTTCCTAGACGTTTACTAATAATCAAAAAGAAATTAGGTTTTCTCGAGTTTTAGCGAGAGAGCAATTTTAAAATAAGATTTTTTAAACTCAATTTTAATAATAACAATATGTCAATTAAATAATAAATGTCAATTAAATGATAAATGTCAATAACAATATGTCTATTTTTTAATATAAAAATGTCAAGAAGAGATTCTTAGGATACGCTTTAAGTTATTGTTAAAACTTTAACTTGGAAACGCTCATTAACCTTTCGGTTAAGTTAATATCACAATCAACGACAATATTTAACCAAGCCTAAACATATTCAATAAAGTTTAATTAAGGACAATGAATGTGATTATATTTAGTCAAGGTTAAAAACAAAACATTCACTGCTATTAAAATAGTAAAAGAAGCAAAAAGTATCGAAACAGTGACTCAATGTCACTTGTGGAAGAAAATGAGTATTATTTTTAAATGTAATGAATTTTAGAACATACAATTGCAACACTATTTATTGTGGACACTTGATAACTTCGTCCTCATCCTTTGAACTAGCATAATATACATATCTTCGTGTCAAACCGCTTATGGGGTAGGCAAAAAACTTGCCTAGCTTCCTCAATATTTATTACTCTCTTCAAATCAACAGGTTATTTTCGGAGACTCCTAACATCACCCTCTTATTAGAGGTGTTATTACACACGAGCAATATTGTCGCGGAATATCAACTTAGATATTCCCTGGTATCTATTAATAAAATAAATAATAAATAAATATTACTGGACCAATTACACAAATTGATCTAAACCCAAAGTAAGCAAATCATATGCTTGTGTTATGGGTGTTAGACAACGATACTAATACATAGAAATACTTAAATAGATACAAAGAATAAATTTAATAAACACCTAGACCCGGAAATACAAACATCTAGGTTCATCACACAAATGTCTGTTCCCGTCGGGAATAGAACCCGAGCCTCGTGGTTAGTCGATGCAGTTAGGCGTGTACGCTAGCCACTCGGCCAACGAGGCGGTCAAAATAAAAAAAAACAAATATGTCATATAAAAGGCGAGCTTAGTGCGTATAGCATTATCTACCAGAACTTTAAAAAAAACTTAAAAAATACTAAAAGTATAAACAAAAAATAAAACTTTGAATGCATTGCTTAGAGTGAGATGAAATGTCATTCCATAAGCAGGAAGTCTGAAAAGAAAACGAGTTTGAGCGAAAATTAGAACGGTGTAAAAGTATGGATAGAGTAAGAGAATCAATTAGATTACAGTAATTGCAAGTCATGTGTGTTAAATTTATTTTTACGTATTTATGACGTGTTCACTCTTTTCCGTCGCCTTAAGAATAGAAAATAGAGATTCGGTGATATAAATTTTCACAAATATCTAGAAACTCTTTAACAATATCTACAATTGAGAAACTTCAATAAATCTAAATAACACGTTGGGACAAAAGGCATGAAGGAGTCGGCAATGTACTCCTGCGTCTGGTAGTTGTGTTCTCAATCTCTATCAATCAGTAACAAAAAAAGTCAAGTGCGTGACACATTTGAACTTAGGGTTCTCTTAATGCTTTTACAATGTTGATATTGCTTCACAAATCTGCAAGAATCCTTCATTTTAACTGATTCTAAGAACTTATAAAAATCACCTAAAATACATATTAATTTTGTGGCATCTTTAACATCAGACATGCTGGAAGCGTTTTTAGTATTGTTAGATACCTAAAATGTCTTACTATTAGAAACAATGGCAGAGATATAATGGATAATGTAATGAATATTTTTTTAAAACAAATATTCGAACGCGCTGAACAACTTTTTAATCTGTATAGCTTAACATACATTATACATAAGTAGTAAGATTACAACAAAATATAGTACATTATTTTAGAGATCACCAAAAATTAATACTTTCGTTAAATGTATGGCAAAGAAATATTTCTTCAAATATAATTTAATAAATTATTAACTAACTTCCTAATAAGAAGGGCATTTTTAATTTGAATGTATCTTTTAAGGGTATTTTTTACTATAGGAAACAATTTTAACAATTCTTTTTTGTTTCAGAACAGGTAGATTTTTTCGTCTTTATAATCGCACGGAACCCTAAAAGGAAGTGTCATGTCGAACAGATTGAAAGTGATACGTTTTCTTTTGAACCGCATTTCGGTGAATAAAATTAGATATTCGGATAATGTATCCGAACGCTCTTTGTTGGCGGGCGAAATCCAATCCTGCCTATATATTGTGATAAAATATATTCCAGTGAAATGGATATCTAAGCCTCTAAGGCTTTTATAATTACAGGATAAAAGAATATTACAACTTTTTATCACAATGACAATACTACGTGGCTCTACGAACATACCATTAAGTATATGTATTTACCAAATGAGTAATTTAAAAAAATCCCTTAAATGAAAAATGGCTAATTAAAATGTTCTGTTACACGGTAAATGTTTCTTTTTTTTAAATAAATATGAAAAAGAATTAAATTTAATTGAAATTGGATAGTTCTTTAAAATACCATATTGTAGTGAAATATAAATTTACTGACACCATGACCTTCAAATAATCAAAGTAGTGTTGGTAGAGCTCTTCCAGATAGGTTCAACTATCATTTTTTTTGCTCACCACTATTGTGTTTCGATTTTACATCAAGAGAAACCAATTCACAAACTGGCAGAAAAATGTTAACAACCCATTTCCAAGGTGGCAACGCATTATTTAGAATAGAATCGAAAAGAAAATATTTTATTCACATGTCTTTTTTAACTTACAAGCGGTTCTTGTGACGCGTTTATACAATTTTAAAATTTGCCACCGGATCGAAACGTGGCCACTCACTGAGGAGATCCGACGAAATAACCAACGAATAATCCGTCGAAAGAAACTCAGCGGGTTTGTCTTTTTTCTTATCATTTAAATACCTACACTTTACATTATATAACAATAAGAGATTGAAAGACGAGCAATCAATCTCAGACATTTTTATCATCTTTATATCTCATTTTTTATATAATTTGGATTTAATACATTTTTTAATATTTATTTAAAGGTAAATCCTTTATATGGTCAGGAAGCTTATTGTAAAAACTTGAAGGAAGGAGTAAGCTTATGAAGGAATTACTCTATCGAATAAGTATTTGGTGTTTACGAGCAATGTGTATTTTTTATCATCAGCAAATCCCTCATCTTGTTTGTGTATATGTACAAACATAATAATCAACTTCGTGAAGCTGCTAATCAAATCTAAAGGTAATTAAACTCAGTGAAGCTTCGTTCTTGAACAATAGAGGGAAATTTTGATTGATACTGGTAACACATACAATAACCACTAATTTCCATCAAAATCTTATTAACAAACTTTCCAAGTTCTATTCAGCTATTATTGCTTCATTTGAAGAACTTCCTCACTTTCAGAAATGTTAATCTACAAACTTTGGCCTATATTGGTGCTCCATTATACAAAGATTAAGTTCAGATTAATATTTTATAGTAGATTATGAAGCTTAAATTCATTATAATTGAAAACTTAGTGGAAATAATCGCAATTATATGTATTTAAATTATTCATAACTGACATTAAATAAAAATATTAATATTACAACTAAAACAAAAATATAACAATTTCATTGCAAACTCCCACCAAAAGAACAACTGCTTTTTGGTAGGATTTTGCAAAATAATTATTATATTTGTGTTTAAATTTGGATATCTGCAAAACGACGCCTGATTCTATTAATTAAAATTACAATTGTATATATGAAAACAATTTTCCCCTAATTTGGAGAAAATATACTACTATGATACCGCATCTGTAGTGTAACGGTATGGCTGTCACCTGTTAAGACGATACCCAGGTTTCCCAAACCCCAAGGTTAAATTCCCAGGTCGGGCAAATTTTCTTTAATATTTTTGAAACTACTCTGAGTAAGCATTATATTTTCAAGGGTTGGAATGTTTTGTCACATTTTGTGTGTGGAAAAGTGGCGAAATGCTTACCGCCTATCACATCACGGTCCCTAGTACCTTGGCTAATCGTGGGTGGTCTAGTATATCTCCTGGACTCATGAGTCATGAATATACTAGCACTCCTCTGCCTACCTGTGAAGATATTTTTGTGATAATTCTGTTTTTGTTTAGACGTTATAAGTACCACGACCATGTACTATATGGAAATTGCACTTCTAACAACGACCTGTCCGCCATATTAAACATCTATATCACTGTCATTTCAGTTATCTGTTCTTGAATCTAATCCTAACTAGTAACTGTACAATAATGGTCCTGAGGATGCCAATGAAAACTGTAGACAAACGAAGTTTTAGCAAAAGTGTATAAGTGATATAATTGTTAATAATATAATTAGAGTTCCATACCCAAAGAGTAAAAACCGGGGTCCCGTCTAAGATTCCACTTAGTAATAGGATCTATCCGTCTATCTATCACCAAGTTGTATCTCATGAACCGTAATAGTGGTTTTATGTATTTATTGTATTTCTTTTGTCACTATGATAAATGTTTTATGGTAGCCCCCTTAAAATACTAAAAAAACTAATATTTTAAGGGGGCTACCATAAAACAAAAGTGATTTTTATGCCGGTTTTTATATATTGGTCTGTGTGCTGACAACACAGCTAATAAATACACGACTCTCCATCAACCGTGGTATACAGACATCATATGTGTTGTAGGTGTGTTGCTTTTGTGTTCGGGCTGGAAGGTTACCGCTAACCTACCCTGCGAACTGGTAAACAACAATGTCTTTATGCTGACACGAATAAGTAAGTAAGTAGCGTGCGTTGTTGCTGCACAATACTCTATCACCAGTGGTCTTGTCCATGGGCGGCGGCAGTGGGATGAAAGGGAGTGCAACGGCACCCAGTCCGAAAAGGAATTACTTGGAAAAAATCACATTTTTCTTTCATATTGTTTTAGAAAAAAATAGCCACTAACAAACTCTACATCTGTCATCAGACAGATGGTAAAAAATGTAGGTACTTATTACTCGTAACTCTATTATACACATGCTATAATACAATATATTTAGTTCTATATTTTATGTTGGTTAAAACTATATAAAAATGTGGATGCACCCCCCTGAAAGTAATTCTGGCAGCGCCCATGGTCTTATCAGTGATCCAGTTATTATTTGACTTTGGTTTGCCTTTTACATTGAAAGAAAATGATTTTCCAATTAGAACCCGGACCAACACAAACCAACAATGTACATTTTCCCGTTATTTCAATATGTAGTAGATAATTCGTCATTATGGTACGTCAATAACAATGAAAAAGCAATAAAAGCCTTGGGACTTCTCATTACGCATGTCTGTGCATAAAAACATACGCGCTCTCTTAAATAAATTTCCTAAGGGTCTGTGGAGTAAAATAAATTCAACCCAGTTTCATAAGGCAGCAGATGATTATTTAAACCAATGGTAAAATGTTATGTTTTGAAGTCAGTTTCATAATGATTTATTTTTCCCCGTGTTGTCCGGGTCTTCTATGTAGAATAGACCAACTGCCTTCCTACCAGGCAGCTCGTAAGAGGCGAGCGAAGGTTAACTGG
>DVZL01000558.1:0-22268 GCA_018236625.1 Lasaia peninsularis
GGCAGTGTAATTCTTACTCAGAATAATTTAAAAAACATTTAAGAAAAGTTGTCCGACCTGGGAATTGAACCCGGGACCCCACGCGGCTAACCTTACATACCTTTACACCACACAGGCAAATTACAGTGCGTAAAAAAATCAAGTATTTATCGCATACTAAATTTAGGCAAATAGGTAAAACTGGAACTTGTTTTTGGATCTTACCTACAAGTATAGCTACTAATTGCCATGTTTCCATATTCATCTTGTGCGCCAATTCTGCGGTCTTCTCCGCGATCGACTCCGTGGTGGTAGCGGGGGGCAATTCCGCGGTGCTGGCATTTCCTGAAGGCGGTACTGCAAAAAAATTGAATTCATAAGACATATAGAATAGGAGCAAATCTAACTTTATATTTTATTAACTCCACGGTGATAGTAATTAAATATCTTCTTACTACTTACTTGCTAAGTAGTTAATGAAAATAGAAATAAACGAATATCCTTACGCCAATATCCTTGAAAAGATAGGTAGATACATATGCTTTAGAGGTACATATGTTAGCCAACAACATTATTGTACAATATTATTATATTGCTTAAGTATTCTTGTTTATATATATTTTACTAGCTACCCGCCTCGGCTTCGCATGAGTACACTATACATGTCATATATATAAAACCTTCCTCTTAAATAACTCTTATCTATTTAAGAAAAACAAATCAAATTTCGTTACGTAGTTTTAAAGATTTAAGCATACATAGGGATATAGGGACAGAGAAAGCGACTTTGTTGTATACTATGTAGTGATATAGGTATATTTTTTCTGTATTCATGTATTTTGTATTCCTTTGTTTTTTTATGTCATAAAACTTAGTTACCTGTTGTATTTTTTTGATCCACTTAAGTTTTTTAATCCTAAAATTGATATATTGCATCGTTGTAAACTATAATTTTATATTGTGTAATTAACTAATACACCACCCTTGTATTCATTTGTATTCGCAACACAGGGTAAAATAGGAAAAATGCTTATTCATTATCTAATTTTGTTCATGAAATAATTTAAATAAAGACATATTTATTTTATGAAAATGAAAAATGGTGAACAGATTAATCTTTTAATTAATCGCCTTGGGTAATTACAATAAAGACTTTTGTAATTTAGGAATCACTTATAATAAGAACAGTGGTGTATGTAAATTTTTAAGTGGTCCTGAAGATGCTCTAATCGACAATACCGGTGGGCAACGATTCCATTACCAACCATTCCATATGGATGGATTTATGTATGGATGTGATGTATAAACTACTGAATGGATTTTAATGAAATTTTACAATAACATAGCTTATACGCCAGAATAACACATATTATGCTAATTTGTAACCAACAACATTAAAGAGTGGGTATTTACCCAAGGAATATCTCAAAAAATCTACGCTTTGATAATTCAGGCAGGCGAAGCAGCGAGTGAAAAATGGGTTTTCATAAATTATAATTGTAGCTTCTTTCTAAGCATTCATAAACTTCATTTTCACTAAGCACCGTTAATAGAAACTATAAACTGAAGACGTGAACTGCATTGTTTTAATAATAATGTAGATACTCGTAGCAAATTACGTCAGTTGCTACAGAGTACGCTACGACTGCTACGCATTTAAATGATTACATCCGTTCCGATTTTTATGTAAAAACGCAATTCTATTATTAAGACTCCACTGTCCGTTTGTCTGTTTGTCTGTCACCATGTGATATCTCGTAAACCGTGATAGTTAGAATTTTCATAGGTACGTATTTCTTTTACCGATATAACGATAAATACTAAAAGCAGGATAAACTAAATATATAATATGTGTTCTCATTTCATTCAGTTTTTTTTGTCATGTTTTAGATAATAGTGTGGAACCCTTCGTGCGCGAGTTCGCCTCACACTTAATTGTTTTTTTCTTTGGACTTCTATTTTTACGATGAAACTCCATGAAAATTGCCTCGTGGTATTTTGCATAACATGCTTTATTAAGTAATTAGATTAGGTGTAAACTATCTATACAAATAAATAAAATTTGAATGTCTGTATGTAATATTAAAATAACTGTTTTTTACTAAACGCATATGTATACCAAATACCAACTACATTTTAAAAATGCTATTTTAGTACATATACCAAAATAGCATTTTTCTGTCTGTCTGTACCTGTCAATCTCTGAAACGGCTGGACTGATTTTGACGGGCTTTCACTGGCAGACAGCTGATGTAATAAGTAAGGGCTTAGACTACATATATTTTAGGAACGTATAAAATAAAATAATTAAACAAAAATGCGGACAAAGTCGCGGGCACAGCATGTCGTTAATATAATAAAATTACACGTCGAACACTAGTCTATGTTTTTTTCCTATGTACTCATAGGAAATGCCTATTTTGTTGTCTAAAGTGCTGTATACATATATTGTGGTAGTATCCGTAAACCCTGAAATGCTTAATGTGTGAATCAAACAATTTAGAAAGTTATTTTTAGTTCCAACATACCGTTATCTAATAATAAACAGACTTGAGATCAACATGCAAAAGGTTCTCCGATTTTACTTTGCACGAGTTATTCTAGGGTAATATTATTTTCCAGTCAACCCCGTCAAGGTCAAGGCGTATGACGATATCTCCCTCCTACGCAGTAGAGTCAAGTGATGGTTTCGAAGAAGCTGGATTTGATTGTTCGGGTCCCTTTTCGTCGCACAAAGAGCATTTGAATCGTCTTAAATTTGGTAAATCCAAAGGCTCACAACGACTTAGTATTAACATTTAATGGGTGTATCTCTGCCTATCCTTTTGGGGATACGGGCATGAAAATATTTCTTATTTATTCATAACTAACTGTGCCCGCGACTTCACCCGTTGTTTTATTACTTTATTTTATTTTATACTTTTCTAAAATAAAAATAGCCTAAGCTACTCCTTTTTACATCTGCTGTCTGCCAGTAAAAGTCCTGTCAAAATCGGTCCAGCCGTTTCAAAGATTAGCGGATACAAACAGACAAACAGATAGACAAAAATTTATTTATTATCTAAGAAATATATAATAGGTATGCATTCCGTAAAAAACAGTTGTTTTAATATTACACACAGACACTCCAATTTTATTTATTTGTATAGATTTTATAATCATTAAGCACTTTCGTATTTGAAGAATAAATTATCGAAACTTAGTATGAGCTAATCCCGCTAGTAGAATCTCATATCTATAACCTTAGTTATATTAATGTATAATTTGCTTTATGAAGACTATTAATGCCGACAATATTGGATTAGATCAGACACTATTTTCTCTGTGTAGGGTTTAAATAATAAAAAACTTGACAGGAGTGCGTGGGCGATTGAAGTGAGAATATATGTTCGTATTAAATATCTAACAATGTCTGGGTGTAGACTAGTATAAGGTATCTTTCCAGCAGCGTGTATAGTGTTTGTCGCTAATGTGTCTGGACGGCACGCATGGGCGTCTAGTGTCGTTAAACCATATTCTTAGATCGAACCTTTTTTGAAGAGATCCCTAACATTATCTATGAAATAGGCAAAAAATAACGTTTGTTGTATGGGAGTATATTTATTTAACTCCATTTTAGTTATAGTTGTAGGGACAAAGGAAAAACATCATCTGTGAAAATTTCAACTTTCTTACTGTCATGGCTTATGAGATATATCTCAGCGTTAGATAGACAGATGGACAGCGAAGTCTTAGTCATAGGATAGGGAAATTGTGTACTATAATGCCGGGGAGTGCGGTAGAGCTTTGGATATACTATTTAAAGCGGCTGAATGAAAAACATAATATAGAATAGTGCCTTTTTGAATGACAATTTTTATAACCCTTTGCACCCGTGCCATGTTTTGGAACATACTCAGTTTTGACGTGTTAAATGTATACTTTTTATGAGATAAGACATCGAACTAACACACCGCTCTCCTGTTTGTAAGACAAACCGCAGTCTACAGACGTTATGGTGTCTAGGAAACGTAAAAATATGGATGTGGCAGCCTATGACAACAACCAAATATTTTGAAAAACGAAAAGTATTTTTGTGAGATAATCTCATAGAGACATATACCCATTATGTAAAGTGCAGCTGTAAAAAGGTTCGATGTAAACTTATCGCATGTTAGAGTAGCAATAGCATAGAGATAGCTTAAAAGTTTATCCTTTTCCGACAAAGGTTTTTTATGAGAAACATTCTTCTTTTAAGCCCAGGATAATAAGTATAATTATACCAAGTTATAGAATTGACCCTTCTACAGATTTATTATATGTACAGATACATATATAAAAGAATTGCTCGTCTAAGGGTATTAAATAGATGTATAAGTGGCTAGAAAATAATATTTTTAAATATAATATTATGTCATTAACCTTTGCATTTAAAAATAAATTTCTATAAATGGAAGTGCGACTTCTAATAGTATGTAAATTACCGTCTGAACGGGAGTTGCCGTGCTGACTAACAATATTATTGAATATAAAAAACGAGCTAAGTGCGAGTTGGACTCGCGCACGAAAGGTTCCGTACCATTATATATGAAAACGGCAAAAAAACAACCCCAAAGCAAGCAAATTACATGATTGTCTTATGGTTGTTAGATAACGATGCTAATACATAGAAATACTTAGATACCAGGATACATTTTATGAACACCCAGATATTCATCAATGAAACGCCTATTCCCGTCGGGAATCAAATCCGAACCTCGCAGTTGGTCTACTAACTTTTATTATATATTTTATTACTACTATTTTATTATACCATTGTTCTCAGTTTTAAGCTCTACCGAACTGTATGAATAATTATTTTGTATCTGTAAAATGAAGTTTCATAAAACCTTACATATTACAAGGTCAAAAATATTTTTTCTTAGAGTCTTTTTTCTTCATTTGAAAAGATCTATTTTTAAAGAGGTGGGAAGATTTTGATATTCAAAATCAACTAATCATAAAATTGTGAATTTTTCTTTTAGGGTAACTTTTTGTTAGGGAAACTATCAAAATAGTTATCTCATTTTTTCATAAACACATGATGTTTTTTACTCATACAGTTTGTACAGTTGTTTAATGTATTTTATGTCCACTTAAATTTGTGCTTCCGATATTATTAAATAACTATTTTTCCGCCTACGACTTCGCCCGTGTGGACTATCTTAATAACATAGATAACATTGAAATATCATATTTTTCCGACTTATAATTATTCTTATTACGTAAAAACATACCCTCTTTTAATATAGTCGGTTGAAAAGTAGCTATGTGTTATTCTCATGTATAAAAAGTAAAATTTCATCCAAATCCATCCAGTATTTTTTTCGTGAAAGTGTAAAAAATATCGATACATACAATCTTTTGTATAGGTACTAGTAGGATTTTCACAATAGTCATCTCAATGATTTTAAGCTGTCTTATAGAGGCACAAAGTCCCTGGTTTGATATTCAGGTCAAATATTTTGATAATGATTTTTACATCATTTACCGCTTCTTTAAGGGGTTAGCGGACAGGTTTAATGTCGCCGACCGGCTGCAAGCCCCGTGTTTGATTCCCAACGGGGACCTATATATATTTAAGTATCTCTATGTGTTAGTGTGTACACAAACACTCATAACACCAACATATCAAATGCATATTTAGGGTTACCTCAGTTTTCATCATAGTTCTGAAAAATTGTATTAACCATCTATATATATGATAAGTACGGGCAGTTCCGGTGAACTTCGTACCGCCCATACTTAATGTCAAAAAACTTTACTTTTAAATTTTATAACCTAATTGATTTTCTGAAAGATCTTTAAATTCAATTTATTTGTAATTAGCCGTGCCCGTGACTTCGTCCACGTTTTTAATTAATTATAGTATGCGTTTCTAAAACAAAATTTTAAAATAAAAGTTAAATCCCAAGCCACTCCTTATTACATCATCTGTCTGCTAGGAAAGTACTGTAAAAATCGATCAACCCCTTTCAGAGATTCGTGGGTACAAACAAACAAACAGACAAAAAATCTAAAAAATAATATTTCGGCATATAGGTACCTATTGAACATATAATCCAATTTTATTTATTTGTATAGATTAGCTAATTATATTAATTGTCATCATACTATGTTAATATGATGACAATTAATATATAAATAATAAAAATGGTCATACATTTCATAGACAACAATCTAGGTTGGGTCACACGTGCGAAATCGTTTCTGTGTCGGATTAAGCAACAAAAATAGAATATCTAAGAACGGCCGAGGGATAGAAGGCGGGGTTGCTTGAGAAAAAGTCATATTTGAGAATAGCCCTCCATTACCAGATTATTTATCTAAGTCCCTATGGTATTAAGGTAGAGTTTAGAAAAGTAAATTTTATATCGCGGCTGTGAAGACTTTTTCTCTAGAATACATAAAGTCTTTTAGATACTAAAATATACATTAACGTGTAGAAATTCAATAAGTGAATATCGTATAACTATATAACTAACTAAGCAGTTTATAATTTATACTAGCTGTGCCCGCGACTTCATCCTCATTTTTATTTAATGTATTTATTTTATACATTTCAAAAATAAAAGTACCCTAAGCTGTCGCTTATTACATTATCTGTCTGTTGTGAAAGACCCGTCCAAATCGGTCCAATCGTTTCAGAGATTAGCAGGTACAAACAGACAGATAGACAAAAATCTAAAAAATACTGTTTTTGTTATGTACCTTGTAAACATGCATAATATGCATTTATTAAAAAGTGGCTGTGTTTTGATATTACGTACAGGCACTCCAATTTATTTATTTGTATAGATAAGGTACTTACTATTATGCATCCACATTAAACTTAGTCAATATCCAATCAGATAAACCAAAAAACGTTATAGAACAAGTTTCCGCACCTGGGCATCGAACACTGGGACCTCGGACATCAAAATCGGATAACTACTGCACTTTAATAAGTTTGATAATTTCAAATGAATGTTCTCAAAAAAAAATCAAGCAATAAAAGCGATTATTTCTTTCCATATTTTAACTCTTACATTTGAATTGAAGCTAGATATTTTCCGTTGACCTAGAATATAAAATTTTGGCAAGACACAAGGCTAGATTGTATAACTGAAAGAAAAATATAAAAGTCATAACGTAAGCTACATTATAACTTTTATAACATAAAATATTTGATAAAATAAACTTATCCCCGAGGTCCTAAAACTTTAGTTTCTATGATGGAACAGGTGGTAATTGCGTCGCCACATTATGTAATTTGTAATTTTTTTTTAATTTAGAATTTGAACAAGTTAAACACTGACAATTTTGAATATTTGATTTTAAGGAGGTACTTTTATTTACTCTATTTAATTTTATGAAAATGTACAAAGATTGTTAGTTTTTAAATTAAAAAAAAAAACTTGCCTGTCGATGTTATAACCGTTGAATTTGATGCAGGAACGGAGCCAGGCTTGTCGGTGGGATCGGCGTCGCGACGCCATCGCTGATGGGCTGGTAGAGGCGGCGACATCTTAGCTACGGAGATAAGAACATTCCTATTAATAAAAACATAAACAAAATACAGAACTTCAATTCGTGATAAAAAAAAGAAGTGATGAAAGAAAACTTGCCATTGCCAGAGAGGAATGATCAAAGTGTAACTAGGTAGGATAATATATATAATAGGCAAAGTGTTTTTTATGTTCTTGGAAGGCAAACGAGCAGACGGAATTCCTGATTATAAGACATATACGTCGCCAATAGACACCAAAGGTAGAAATGGTGCGTTGCCAACCTGAGGCTGGGATGGTACGCCTCTTGCGTAAGTTTACTGGCCACTTTACTCTCAAAACCAGAACATGTCAATGGCGAGCATTGACGGTATTGTGGAATAAGTAAGGCGGTGGTACTAATCCGGGCAAGTGTTGCAAGACTCTACCACCAAGACGATGTCACGGTGTTTGTGACAATAGACCCTGTGCTTGCCTCTTAAGAGCTGCCTGGGTGGAAGGCAGTTGGCCTATTCTATAACGGAGAAAATATTTCGCATAGTAAGAAAAGATTTTTTCAAAATTCAATGTCTAAAATGGTGACATAGGTGATAATAATTTTTGTCAACTAAATTATAAGACTAAATAGCTTCAATATGAGGGCGTAGCCGCGGGTCATAACTAGTTAATATTTTTGTGATATTTTATTTCAATTTATTGTATAAGGAAGTAAAAAATCATATATATTTCTACTACATCATAGTTATATAAACCTAACATAAAAGGTCTTAGTTAAGAAAGTATTAATAATTTGTTAAAAATAAATATCATAACACTCATATCCACAAAAGGGTAGGCAGAGGCACATATGCACCCACGATTAGGCAACGATATTAGGTACCATGATGCGACAGGTGGCAAGTCCGTCGCCATACCATCACAATCTCGGGTTTCCTCATAATGTTTTCCTTCAACGTAAAAGCACTCAGAATATGTACTTAATAATAATAAAAAGCCATTTATTTCCAAATCTCTTTTGATGATTACATTTTATATTAATAAATAAATTGGTTAGCTTAAATTTAGATTTTTTTAGTTTATTATTTAATGCTATTATTATTATTAGAGATTTGAACCCCTATTTGGGTAAAAGCCTCCTCCATCCTGTTCCATGACTCTCTGTCCTTGCCCAACTTTATTCATTCATTTCCTGCGTCTTGTATTATGTCATCAGCCCACCGCTTTAATTGTCGGCCAACATTTCTTTTCCCAACTGGTCCTTTCCATCGTGTGGCTTCAATGGTCCATCTTCTATATGGGTATCGCGAGATGTGCCCTACCCATTTCCACTTAAGTGAGAGTGCATGTTTAAGAGCATCGGTGAGCTTAGTTTTTTGACGGATGATTTCATTCCTAGTTTTTTTGATTCTTCCATCATTCCATTGCTGTTTGGCTATTTTTTATTCGTTGCTATATTTTGCTTGTGTTTATCTATGTTTGGCAACCATACAGCAAGCAGGGCAATAGACATGTATCAAATATTGTCTTTTTCATGTCTAAACTGTAGTTCCCCTTTAGAATTTCTTTTAATGCCCAGTACTTCTTCCAGGTTGTGTTAATTCTTCTTGTTACTTCCTCTTCATTGCTTGATGGTTTGAATGAGATTTGCTTACCCAAGTAGATGTATTCACTAACATATTCTATGTTATTATCTTTTATTGTTATGGGGCATTCTCTATTGTTGGTTAATATTTTGGTTTTATTAACGTTCTAGAAAATGTACTTAAGTTAGAAAAATTCATCAGTACGTTGCAGGATTCGAACCGGGACTACTGAAATGGAAGTTCGAAGCGCGTACCACTAGACCACCGAGGCTCGAAAATTGTTAAGAGTACAGAAGGTCAGCCTGCAGGCAGTCCAGTTTCCAATATCATGTTAAGCGTGCAGCAGACTTACTTCAGGAACTACTCCAATATGTCATACCAAATATAGATCCATGTATATGAGCAAACGAAGCTGGGTTGGTTTATATGTCTGAATAGACAAAGAATCAACGAAATTACCACAGGCATTAAACATTTGAATCACGACATAAAATGTTAGATTAATTAGTACTTAAAGGTGTCAAGGCATTCAATTATTATCAAGTATTTCACCATCAGTTTGAAGTGAAAGAGGAAATAAAAATACCCTTATTGGTCCGAGTCCCATATGTAGAACTAACCATTGGCTTCCTAACCAGTCAGCTCGTAATAGGTTAACTGGGTCACTTCCAACATGAGAACTGCTGGTAGAGTTCTGTAACTGCTCCGGTTAGGGATCCACCACCTTACCTATTCCTGACGACATAATCCGGAGGGTAGGGTAGCCGGTAGACTTGCACATAAGGCCACAGGACAGCAACGCACCAATAACATCTATAGTGTCTAAAATACCACGGTTTTCTCTGTCCATGAGGAGAACCGTGTGATTGTTCGCTTATCCCATTAAAAAATAAGCTCAGTATTGTATATATTGTTTATACACTATAAGTTACATCCAACAAAGTATATAATAATTTTGCATGTTCATGTAGACATGAGCGATAAAAAATAGACTGTCACTTGATATTTCATCTGTTAATCTTATTGAATGGAGGTCACGACTTCACAATGACCTGTAAAATACATAATAAAGCAATAAAGTTATATATAAATCAACTTTTTTGCTCAATATTTCAGGGACACACCCCTAAAACAACTTTTTACACTTTCTACTTCTTTAGTCAATCGATACTGACGTATTATTTTGTGCTCGAAGTTAATTTCTCGAAGTGACCGTAATTTTGTGAAATAAAACCATAGACATGTCTCCTCCGAGAAAACATTTTTAAAATAATAATATTTGAGTTGAATGTCATTTATTTTTGTTTTCTTAGCATTTCTTAAATATAAAAAAATGTATTAAATAAGGTGTGACAGATAAAAAGTATTATTTCGTTTTGCTGTTTAAATTTAAACAGATTAAAATTACGTAAACGTATAGTATCTTTACTGGATTTCAACGTCTTCAGTACTGCGAGTGTCTACTTGAGTAGATACTTACCTACATACGGCTAGTCCAGTTTCAACACAAGCCAAGGGTTTTAAGAATAGGCCAACATGGCTCACTTACACATATATCACTGGGATATGATCACTAACCTTTTTTCTAAGAGCTTCGCTTCCGTATAACTATTTACTCCCCAATTAGCGGTCACTATGTATAAGTTTGTATCATTTCTATCGAATTAAAAATTCGAATGGAGGTTTCTGTACGTACTGAAGCTAAAACGATGGGGTTGCGCGCGCAAGCGATCGATCGTCGTTGCGCGCTGCGATCTTTGGGTATTTCAGTGGGCATGTTACGACGTTTACGTCACTCGTTGCGTACATTGATGACTACACAATGGACGAGGAACAGCTGAACCTGTCATAGCTGGCCGTCGATACCAAGTGCAGCCATGTCAGCGTTGATTTTAATGACTTAATATCAATAATATAATATGAACGCAGTAAACCGACTTCAATTTCATTATCACTTCGTATGATTATACAAATTATACTCATTAAGACGAAATCTCTGGTTGGATCTTGATTAAAGTTATACGGGACTACCTTTGAAACGATTATAAAAAAATATTAAAATATTAATTATAAATTTGGAGAAATTGCATATTACGAACATACAATCACCTCCTTTGCCTCCTTTTTAAGTCGGTTAAAATATTTTTTAAATTATTCTTTTAGTTATTTCACTCAACTAAAGTTTTAGTCATATTAATAAAACACTATTTATAAAGTTAACTAAAACATAGTCGTATTTTTCAGATTAAAGTTAAAGTAAAATTTAATTTGAAATTTTGAATCTGTACTAGTATTATAAACCGAATAATTTGGATAGTTTGTTTGAATTGAATATGCTTCGAAATTGCTTAATAGATGATTAATAAAATTTTACCATTTTACCATTGTAATTTAAATTGTTCCTGAACAACACCGTCGATAGAAACTTGCTGGATATTAGTCTAATAAATTTACTAATTATTTTTTTCCTTACTCCTAAACTTATCCTGTCATGTATCAGACTAAATGTGCCCGCAACTTCGTCCGCGTTTGAATTTAACTAAATAAAAGTAGCCTTAGCTACCCGTTATTACATCGCTGTCTGCCAGTGAAAGTCCCATCGAAATCGATCCAGCCGTTTCAGAGATTGGTGTGGACAGACAGAAAAATAGAAATTCTAAAAAATATTATTTTAGTATGTGTACTACTACCTTGTAAACATACATAATTTAGTAAAAAGCGGTTATTTTAGTATTACATGCAGACACTCCAATTTTATTTATTTGTATAGATGATATCGATGTCAGCTACTTGATTTAGGAGAGAAACAAATTTGTCTTTAGCTAATATAATTCCTTAACATTCGTTAGTAATAACAGTCAATAAGTTTATACACCACTAGGGTTAGAGCTTTGGACTTTCATTCTGGTATTCCAGATTCAAAACCCACATACGTAGTAAAGAGTTTTTTTTATTTATGAAAATTTTCTGAATGCTCTTACGGTGGAGGAAAACATCGCGAGGAAACCCGGATTTGTATGTTCGAATTCGATCTAAATCTAACGTTTGGCCTGGTTTTCCTTTCGGGTAGAGGTCAGATAGCAGTCACTATGTAGTATGTATAAAACTAAACACTGTTAAAATCTCCCAAATTAGGTGGCCCAATAGGACCTTGATATCTCCCATGTTGATCCGGGTCCTCTGTTTAGAATAGACCAACTGCCAAACCAGGCAGCTCGTAAGAGGCGAGCATAGGTTAACTGGGTCACTACCAACAAGACGACTGGTGGTAGAGTGCTGTGCAGCGACTCGCCCGGGTAGGGATCCACCGCCTTACCTATTTCTGCCGCCATAATGACATTGTCCTGTTCCGGACTGGAGGGTAGGGTAGCTGGTAGACTTGGACATAAGGTGTAATAACCCGACCACAGGCAGCGGCGCACCTACAACATCTATGTTTATAGGCCCCGGTTGTCTTTTCCCATCAGGAGACCCTTGTGTCTGTTCGCTGTCTTTTTCTTTAAAAAAACCTAATATAGAAATAGGAAAAGGCTAATTCGACGAAGAATGGCAAAAATATAACTACTTAAAACGAGATTTTTGTTAGAAAATTCTTTAAATTCTGGATCACATTATTTCGGTATAAATTCGTTGAATAATATTCTCATCACGATGTATAAGCCTGCTATTATAGTTGGGATGCGGATCAAATCGGGGAAACCCATAAAACAAATACTTACATACTGTTATTAGGGCGAAAGCGGCAAGATGTTTATTACTTTTCACATTCGCAACGTCACCGCATAATCGTTGAAAGCGAGGAAAAAAATTATCGTCACGACCATTTTCCGAAAGGATAGGCATAGGTACATATGCACCCATAATTAGCCGACGATATTACGTCCTAAGCTGTGAAAGGTGGGAATTCCGTCGTATCGGGCACAAATATAATCTCAGACAATGTTATGTTTTTCAGATAAACTAAATCAAACCCGGGACCTCGTCAATTTTGGACACTTCAACGTGACCACAGAGGCAATTAAGGCGACAGTGGGGGAAAATCCTTATAGAGTTCAAGAATTTCTAAATCACACCATTTTACGACAATTTGTGCTGTTTGATGTCCACTGCCTTATTTATTCTTGCCACTTTAATGTCAGTCCTCACAATTTAGTGTAAAAGGCGACGTGTACTTCTTACTTTCTGGAAATCTGTTCCGATACCACTTGCCTTCGAGAAATATTTCGCGATAATAATCGCGAGACTGGGGTTCGATTCCCAACGGGGACAGACATTTGTGTGATGAACATAGATGTTTGTATTTCCAGGTTTGGGTGTTTATTAAATTTATCCTGGTATCTATTTAAGTATTTCTATGTATTAGTATCGTTGTCTAACACTCATAACACAAGCATATTATTTGCTTACTTTGGGGTTAGATCAATTTGTGTAATTTGTCCAGTAATATTTTATTTATTTATTGGTTCACGCTACGGACTCAGTAGCACGGTATTCCAGTACATCAGGTTTGAACTCCGACACATATCAAAAGAAATTCTAACTTAATAAGTTCATTTTTTAAGTGTTGTTGCTGTGTGTATATTTCTGTTTTTTTTTCGAATTTCATGTATGCAATTTTGACCTAATTTTGGATTAGGTAGAGTTTCCTTCTGGGTTGTAGAGGTCAGATGGCAGTCGCTCTGTGTAAAAACTGGCGCCCTTGTCAAAAGTAGTTCTGCCATAACTTTCATCAAGCCCTCCAGTGTCATCGGATACAAAACAGATGTCAAGGCGATGTCAAATGATCAGCAACATTTTTTTTATGTCAAATGTCACTCGTATTTTTTTATGTTATTGTTAAAATATTTTATAGAGCCAAGTTTTTTACTCTACACCCCTTAATATTAAGAGTCTTAACTTCAAAAATATTACCGTTTTGCTGTCACAAGCGCGTACGCGTCGAGAGAACACTTTATTCTCTTTTTTTCTATGATACAGATAGTTTTCTGTTGTATAATATAAACTTCGATTTGAGAATCTCCTCCATTTGATGTGTTTTAAAAATATGAAGTGCTGGATTATAAAACAGCAGGAAGGCAGCAAGTCAAACTCTGCCTCCTAGAATGGATTGAGACTATGTCATCATGATATGATCAAAATGATCAAAGATTTCATTTCGCCGAAACATCCGCGGAATCCAAACTGATAAGATATTACTGGAAACTTATCTCAAATATGCTATATGTAAATACTAGATCACCGTTTGTATGTTCGTAACATTTAAAAATATACATTACTATGTTGCAGATAATGTATAGAGTGGGATAAAGTAAATAAAGGATAAGTATATCATATTATTATTATAAATTATTTTAGAATTCGTTTGGAGGAAGGTCAGGGTCTGGAGATGCTACGGAACAATTTCTAAGTTCAATACCAGATTGAGATATATTTGTGTAATAAACGATTGAATATATTGAATACATTATGCTATGATATCTGAAATTATGCTTTTTTCAAGCAAAGGCAGACCACCTAAACGCTGGGCCGACGATATAAAGGAATTAGCAGGCAAAGACTGGTTGAAACTTTCCCATTATAAGGACAAATGGAAGGAATTAGAGGAGGCTTTTATCCGAAAGGGGTTCGTGTAAAAGGAACAGCTAAAAATATATTAAATAACAAATACGAGTACAATTATTATAAACGTTGTATGGTATCTGTTTTGTCAATCTTTCATCTTTCATTCTTTCTACATGACCGAACCATCGGAGTAAGGGTGACCGACACTGTGATCTCACTATTACGACCTTTATCACTAGTGGCCAGTAAAAGTAGTTCTGCCATAACATTCATTTAATAGTATTGAATTCACTTCATCATATCAAAAAAAAAACAAAAATTGATAACATACTTACTCATTTTTAAAGCTAATTGTAAAAAGACATTTTGTTATGTCTTGAAAACGCGGTATTATTAGTAAAAACAAATAAACTATCTGCCGGATGGCGATGCTTTTTATTGACTAAAATCAGTTAGTTTCCTTAATGTAATCTTTCAGTATCTTATGGAAAATAAAATAATATTTGATATAGGTATTATAGGAGGTTTTAAAAGTATTATTTAAAAATTCCTTATCCTTAACTAATATAAAACTTCCGTAATAAGGTTACTGCGCTCAGGGATTGGGAAGGATCAATGTATTGGCAAGAAGCAAACTTTACTTAATCATAAGGATTTTACGACCATATTTTTGACAAGATAAAATATATCATTACGCCCATGTATAAAATTTCCGAAGTGGTAGGCAGAGGTATTACATACTTTTTCACCCACGATTATCCGACTTTAGGAGCTATGACATGACAGGTGGTAAGTCACACATAAAATCCCAGGCAACGTTACGTTTTTCAGATAAAATGAATAAAATCATAGAACAAATTGTCGTACCCGAAAATTGAATCCGGGACCTAGTACATGAAAATCGGATGCCGACTGCACTTGACCACTAAGGTGATATTGTATAATTTAGTTTTTTATTACTTTGACCTTATTAGAACTGTGTATTTAAGTGAAAACAGTCTAAGCGTCACAATTAAGGTAGATGTTTTGTTTCGAAAATTTAGATATTATTATGTATAGAGGAGAGAGGTCGGAAAGGCAGATATGTGTATAGAGGTTTCTTACTTAAAAATCTCTATACTGAATTAGACAATATGAATACTGTTTTATGTTATTTTAATCCATATTCAATTCAATTCAAAAGTAAATTTAATAATTTATTGTTAAATAATATTTAAATTTTTGTACATAATTTAGTTTAAGGAATGAAATAAAAAAAACTTTATTTCACTACATGTTTTGTTATTCTGTCTTGTAAATATTACATCTTATTATTTCAAAACAAAACGTTAATTGCTCATTTTGCATTTGTAGTCACGAAATTTATAGAAATACTTTTCAGCATAATTTATTATATAAAGCGAATTGAGTAAAATATTATGTTCTTTAGTAGTTATTCCAGTAGCTGTAAGTTAGTAGGTAGATAGATCTAGCCTAGACATTTTTTGAAAATACTACTTAAACGTTACTGGCGGCAACATTATAATGAGATCATAAGAAAACTATGGCTGACCTTAAATGGAAATTTCATTTCATTATATGATTCACACTCAACTCGCAATTATTCGTTTTGAGTTTGTGATATAAAATATTTTCCGGCTCCGCTCGTGATTTATATTTTTCAAAAAATCATAGAAATCTCTAGAATATCCTGTTATATTGTAACACTGCCTTTGACCGCGACGTCGTCGGCATTTTTATTTAATTATTTATATACCCCACGAGGGGCCGCGTCGCGATCAACTGGCGCGTTACCAGAACCCCATAGAAGATGTTAAGTGAAGGCTATCAGAACAAAGAAAACTGTATCAAAATCGGATGAACTATTTCTGAGATTAGCGTGCACAAACATACAGACAAATAGACAAATAAAAAACATTCTTTTGGGTTCTCTTGCGTATATAAAACCCGCCCATCATTTTTTTAAAATAAATTTTCCATGTACAGACAATAATATGTAATAATACAACTAATGATATTTCTATAAGTACATCAAAGACTTTTCACTATCAATTTGAATGTACCAGGCCACTATAAATTTAGTGCTCGCTACTGTCGTTTTTGTGCTTGAAGGATAGAGTAGTCGAGCTTATCCGGGAAACTTACTATTCCACGCCTTGATTTACGTGACACTAACATTTTTGACGTCAATGGGTAACGAGTTTAATACCACCAGGAAATCTGACCGTCTTCCAACGCCATAACAAACAATATCCTATATCAAGTTTATAACTCCTTTTTGCTGATTGTGAGCTTCTAACCAAAGCCGCAAAGCAATAAGAAACCCGTACAGAAACCATAACATATGTTACTGTTATTATTCATCATAAAATTTACGAGCAAGAGGTCACCCATCATAAATCACACTTAACCCACGAGTGCTTAACCTTCCATAAACTTTATTAGTAACTGAACGTAAACCGCGACGCTTCAATATTATCACTAATTAAACAAAACAGCTGACTTATTAAACACTACCGGTGCGAGAACTTGGCTAACTTACTTTGAAAAGTGTTAAAAGATTTTAGTCTTTAAGTTTATTGTTGTAGAGTCGAAAATATATAAACTATATTAATTAGAACTAGTCCAAATAAGCGTGTGAAGATCAAATGAATCCAAGTTCGTTTGCTGTATAAGTATTTAACTTCATTAAAATCGGTCTAGTAAATTGGTTTCTCAAATAAATATACGTTTCTCGTATACCACGGCTATTTGGGAACTAACTTGATTGTTAAGTAATGTATAAAAGTCTTTAGCTACTATATAAGACTTACATTGTTGATTTTTTTAAATATAAGGGAAACAAAATAAATAAATAGCATCATACTCATATCCCCGAAAGGGTAGGCGGAGGTACATATGCACTCATGGTAAATGGCAAGCTCGTCGCCATATCGGGCTCTAATCAGACAATATAACTTGATATGTTTTTAAATAAACTGAAGTAACTCATAGAACACGTGGCTCAATACGGGAATCGAACCCGGAACCTCGTACTTAAAAATGAGTATTATTAAGTTATTGTACTTATCCCATTAGTTATATTTGACTTGTTTTCTGTTATCTATACAAATAAAGTTGGAGTGTCTGTGTGTAATGTGTATTAAAATAACAGTTTTTTACTAAGTGCACATGTATAATACAACACATAATATTATAATTTACAACAGTACATAATACCAAAACAACATTTTTTAGAATATTTTTCTGTCTGTCTGTCTGTTCATACCCGCTAATCTCTGAAATGGCTGGACCAATTTTGACGAAACTTTCACTGGATGACAGCTAATGTATTGAGGAAATGCTTTGGATACTTTTATTTCAATTTTTTTAGAAATGTTAAAATAAATTTAATAAATAAAAACGCGGATGAGGTCGCGGGCTCAGCCTGTATCATGCGAACATAAAAAATAATATTATATAAGTGTGAAAGAAGTATGTTATAATATTTTTTTCTACTTCTGTTTGAAAAGTAAAAATGAACATAGTTGTTGTATTGAAGTTTATATTTTCTTAATTTTATTTAATTTAGAATATTATTATTAATTTATTGTATTTATTTTTAATCGTAATATTGCGATATTTTATAGACAAATTTGCATAACAAACATGTTGAAATAAGGATAACCTTCATAACATTCATAAAAAAATCCACTTATCACCAAAACCTACAATTTTTTAATCCTATTTTGCAAATTAATGAATTATAATGTATTGGACGATTATTTTGGTGAAACAGATCAAAAAATATTTTACAGAAATGGAAAATCTAGCTTATCCGATTTACTAATGATTGCAATACGGCTTTTGGCTACATTATTTTGCTAATGAACAATGAGGTTGTTAATTCTCTACACCGATTCAGTATACATTTTCTTTAGCTTATAACATAAAAGGTAAACACTTTCGTGAAAGCAAAAACAACTGACATACACATATTACAATCTACGTATCTCATTCCCGTAAAGGTGCTACAGGCTTCTGGAACTCTCCTATTTTGAAATATTTTGTTTATATTATTGTTTTTACGTGATTTGAGTTATTTAATTTTTTTCCTTTTCCTCCAGTAAGGGTAATTTTGACAGGATGTTACTATTTGTGAGTATGTGTGTGTGCGTCGTTGCAGCATGCATGCATGGATGTGTGTGCGTCTTTCTTTTATCTTTTAAAACCATGTAAGTTGCTCTCCAGACAGTAAGATAAGTAATTATCGCATAAAGACATTAATAATGTTTCTGGTGCGTTACCTCACGGCCGGGCTTGCAAGTCACGTGTACAAGTCTACTGGCTATCACATCCCGAGCAAGAAACAAGACAGTGGCAACCACTGAACAAACAAAAAGTACAATCCAAATAGCAAAGCTGATCTAAGCAGTCTTCTCCGTCCATCACCAAACGACCCTTGTGACCTAAATGATCAAACATGGTCGTTCCCACCGGGCCAACTATTTGTATTAGATAAAACCTAACTGTGCCTTGCTAATATGTAACCAAGATAAATGTCATGCTGATAAAACAATGCTCGGGTCATTTGGAGCGATTAATAGGTTATTCAATAGTTGAAACATATTCGTATTTCCCGTGGCTTCACTCGTGCTTTTTATATTAGGGTTTCGTACTCAACCGTCTGTCTGTCTGTATGTCATCAGGCTGTGTGTCATGAACTGCGACAACTAAACAGTTGTAAATTTCACAGATTATGTATTTTTGCCGCTATAACAACAAATATAAATTTGTTATAGCGGTCACAGAAATACATCACCTGCAAAAATTTCAACTGTCTAGCTACCACGAGTCACGAGATACAGCCTGGTGACTGACAGACGGATAGCTGAGTCTTAGTAATAGGGTTCAACTTTTACGCTTTGGGTATGGAACCTTTTAAATAATGGACGATTGACTTACTGATGTCAGTGTTACGCACTATTTACCTATGGTATCTATAAGCAAAGTGGCTTACCATCCGAAAATACGTTTTGTCTACGTTCTAATAAACAAAATTTATTACCTTATAAAGAACCTATAATTTGGCTGCTATCGGTAAACCATCTTACATCGTGACGAGCTCAAATTAAGTTCACTTATGTTTAATATTGTTTCTCTTATCTGATTCTAAATATCTTAATCATCGAAGGCTATTTATGTAATCTTTTGTAAGAATAACCAACTCGTTGTTCGCAGCTACACCCACATTAAAGATTTCCACACCAACTGTATTAGTCTGCTGTTTGGTAAGTTGGGAGACGGATGTTTTATTACGATGTACTTTTTAAGGACTTTTACCATATCACCAGACTAGTGGGCGACCAGAGTGTTCAGCCAGAGTTTATTTGGGGGGGCTAGATGCACCCGTCCTATGGGTGTCTCTAGTGAGACCGAACCTCGGCTTAGGACGGGGTCGTGATTGTCGAAAGACGAAGTCGCAGCAGTGGGAGTATTTGTGTGTTATAATTTGCAGTAATTTTCATAGGAATGGACTAAACGTATGGCATATCTATGCCAGCACTTGTCAAAGAACCCGCTGCTGCCATTGTCAAAGAAAAACAAGGCCTTAGGTTAAATTCGCGTACACGGAATCCAGGTCTCCTTGATATGTTTTTCTTTATCATAAGAGTATTCAGAAAATGTACTTATGTTAGAAGAACTTTTCGGTAGATGGTAGGGTTCAAACCCGGACGAACGGAATGTAACTCTAAAGCGCGAACCACTGGGCCACCGAGACTATACAAGATTTTTAACAATACAATAACCTTAATGCACCCTTCTATACGTTTCTGTGGAATTTTAAATAATAAATTCAAATCCGATTTAAAACCTTTATCCAGTTCACTTGAAAAACTTGAATGTAAAAGATTTTCAGAGAAAACACTTTTTGTACTTTCCTTGAACTGTTAAAATAAAACAAACAGTCCTTGGAAATAGCTGAAGTAAATAGCTGAAGTAAATAGCTAAAGTAAATAGCTGAAGTAAATAGCTGAAGTAAATAGCTGAAGTATATAGCTAAAGTAAATAGCTGAAGTATATAGCTAAAGTATATAGCTAAAGTAAATAGCTGAAGTAAATAGCTGAAGTATATAGCTAAAGTAAATAGCTAAAGTAAATAGCTGAAGTAAATAGCTGAAGTAAATGGCTGAAGTAACTAGCTGAAGTAAATAGCTGAAGTAAATGGCTGAAGTAAATAGCTAAAGTAAATAGCTGAAGTAAATGGCTGAAGTAAATGGCTGAAGTAAATAGCTAAAGTAAATAGCTGAAGTAAATAGCTGAAGTAAATGGCTGAAGTAAATAGCTGAAGTAAATAGCTGAAGTAAATGGCTGAAGTAAATAGCTAAAGTAAATAGCTGAAGTAAATAGCTAAAGGGCGCACGAATTATTTATTTTTGAGATGAGGTTTGTATAACACGTACTTACATAGAGCTGCTTATATTTTTTAGGTACAAAGAAAGTAACTGAGTAGTTGTTGACTTTCTTAATTACGTTAAAAAACAATTCAAATTGCTTGATCTAAATACAAAATAAACTAATGCCATTCTTATAATATTATGTCTTTGCATATACACCTCTGCCTACCCCTTCGGGGACTAGGCCTGACGATATTTAAATCTGTATGTGGTTTTTATTAGGTAATGTGCCCAAAGTGGCGATAGGCTTGCCACCGATCACATCATAGGCCCTAGTACCTTGGATAATTGTGAGTGTTCTAGTATACTCACTGGACTTGTGAATCGTGGACATACTAGCACACCTCTGCCTGACACTTCGGAGATAATAGGCTTGCAGGTACTTTTTAAAATAAAAACTGTGGTATATAAACTGTCTCGGAGTCCGGTGGCCTATAATTGGTACCTGCATTGAACTTTCACTCAGGTAATTCAGGTTTGAACGCCGCATGTATTATTAATTTTTCTAACTTGAGATAAAACAAATGTCAAATAGTAAAATGGTTTATGTTATTGCAGCTCGGTGGCCTAATAGTGGCCTAATGGACTTACATTCCAGTAGTCCAGGTTCGAATCCCGCCATGTGAAAATGAGTTTTCTACCCTAAGTACCCATCCCGTGAATGAAAACATCGTGAGGAAACCCGTATTCCGCATATTCCAATTCAAGCTAATCTATGATTGGGCCTAGCTTCCCTTCTGGGTTGCGAAGGTCAGATAGCAGTCGCCCTGTGTAAATACTGGAGCCTTTGTCAAATCCCTTAGATTAAGTAGCCGACCCCGATATCATCAGATAGAGAAACCGAAAAAAGCTAGGGTGAAGAAAAATATTCAGATACATGATTCATTTTTTATCACAACAAATACACGTTGTCTGTGAAAGCCCAAAATATTTCCACCTGGACTGAAGTTGCAAGGTCATTATACAATTATTAATTATTACTAGAAAATTGTTTTTGTATGTTGAAATAGTAAAAGATAATGCGCTGATACTCATACAGAAAGGGTTATCCGATTTAATGATAATTTTATTAATACATTTCTTTATTTAGGATACTAGATCCCATTCATAATAATTAACATAAATCCATAATAGGGAATATGCATGTGATTTAGATATGGCCGAAAAAAATAACGTGTAATCTTTATTGCTGAAGAAATATA
>DVZL01000559.1:0-22248 GCA_018236625.1 Lasaia peninsularis
GATTGCTGATAATTTCATTTAGTGGTTGAGTACCTGTATTCAGTGATTATATATAAAAGGCTTGAGATCCTAGGCTCAGGTTATCAACTCACAATTAACATCACCAGGAAATCCATCTGTTCATTTGCTTATACTCTAAACCTACAATGCTGTCTAAATTCTATACTACGTAATACTACTCTGCCAATTCTTTAGAAGCACGTATGCATTGTTACGAAAAACATGCTCCTGTCATTATCCTCGCACGCTATAATAGACCTTATCCCTGTCATATAGGATCTAGAGTCACGTGTACCAAGTGACAGATGATATACATAAATAAATCAGCGACGACGTGAGGGAAACCCGCCTTGAGTGCACGGCGGTAGTGAACAATTTCAATCCAATAACTGCTACCGAACAATGAACGGTTGGATCACGAAAAAATCATCTACAAGGTAATCGTGCGCAGGAGGTTCACGAATACAGTAGTCGTGTAGGACCGCCGGGGCTGACGTATTAGCTTTATATCGTATGTCACTAGTTACAAGTCCGTGCTTACAACTTGGCCAGGAATTTTGTCAATTTATTTCTATGGTGTACGGAAGAAAATACAAACAGACGGTTTGCCCAATGCTAGGAATTACATATCGCCTTCAGACACTAGATAATTGGCGTTGCCAACGTAAGGCTGCAATGTTAAGCTCTTTACCCTCCAAACCCGAACATAACGTTGGTAAGCACTGATTTAATGGCGTCATAAATAGATAAGATAGTAGAGAACGGTAGAATCTTCGCAAAATGATATTGTCACGGTGTTAGTGATTGACAAATCCTTCGTCACTCACTAGCTGCTTGCTAAGTAAAGCATGTTATTCATTGGAGTCTGAGACCAACACAGAGTTTTGTTAGTTAGTTTCGTCGCAAAAGTTAGATCTTTTCAACGTTATAAAAAGATAATGTTTTTAGTGAGGAGTAATTCTCGTAACTCGTCTATTTAAAGAGATCATTTTACCAATATTCAGAAAGTTCTCTCAGCATAAACGTTTCTAGTAGTAAAATTATTTCTCAAAAAATTCAAAGTTATCACATGATAGGTTAAGTTTACTTTAGTAATAAAAAACATGCCTATTAAATTGTTTATCTCATTTCCTACAGTACTAATACTCGTATATAATACTTTGTTACTCTTAAATATTTATAGATGACCAAACTACATTTTTTTAATAAATTACCATGAAATAAATAATTTACCACAGACTAGATTCGAACCTGCAACTATTTTTCTCGCTGACGACGCTTTGACATTTGAGTTGCTGAGAATTAATTTCTTCCATGGGTTCATAAGTTACCTTCTTATTTCTTCAGAGATATGAGCGTGCTGATATTTTTCAATTAATTTTTGATTCATTAAACATTTGTGAAACGTCTGTATATAAATATATTAAGTCTATAAACATACAAACAAACGGTCTATTTACATAAATATAGATAGAGAAATATAAAACGTATGTACGGTTATATAGGCAGGTTAAATCACATAGCGAGCATACATAAACACCACGCCCCACTATCATTTAAAACATAATCCTTGCTGGGTCGCGTTTTATACATAGCCTTTTGATTGGTGAACCAATAATTTTCACTGAATACCTCCATCACGTAGTCACGGAGGCTGTCCATAGAATCAACAGGTAGTTTATTGTTATTTTTACTAAAAACACATCCAACGTCCGCTGCTTTTGCGAGTTGATTTCAACTATTGTCTGCGGTTTTGGCCGTGCTTTGAATACGTTAACTTCAACTAAAACGAATTCTGTGAAATGTAATTTCAACTTAGTTACATAGTTATTTACAGCTTTTAAACTTCTTCAAACTCTTGATGTTTAATTAAATCGATTTTGATGAAACATTTAATCTTCTGTCCTCTCTTAATTCAATTTCCATTGTATTTTATAGTGTTAAGGCCAATTTATTTTCGCGGCATTATCCTTTCATACGGACTACTTTCACTAAGCAGATTTTGATGAAACATGATTGTAACTTAGAGTTCCGAGTTTTACACTCCGTAGAGTTATCCAGTGTTATTTTCTACTAGCGGCTTTACTTGTGTCAGGAATTTGTTTAACTAAACATATTTCGGAAAAACAAGATTATGACTTGGGTATAGATAGAAAGCATAGATTGACATTCCACGACCAAATTGCTCGGGCTCCAAAAGTGATGTTAAGAGTGTTAAAAGCCAAAATGTTTGTACGAAGAGAGTAATTAATGTGAAAGAAGCTAAACAAGTATGTAAAATTTGAAGTGACACTTGGCACTCGATACTCTCTGCCTACCACGCAAGAGACTTGGCGTGAAGATCTATTTGTATTATTCAGGTTGCACGACTACTTCGATATTTTCTGGGCATATCATTTGTATCACGTAGATCAAGTTACATAATATCCAAACCATATCGACTCGACTTCGTTTCTACAGGATCTGTGTTTTCTCTTATTACCAAAATATCATATGTTGCCTAAAAAGACTAAACGGAATTGTTTCCCCTTTTTTAAACTGACGTTAGAATTTCCACTCAGAATTTTAGAAAATTCTTTTAGAAAAGAGTTCAAATGCTTTTGAAACGTGTCAGCAATTTTGAGCCAATTTCGGCGTCACATTCATCAGTTTTAACTTTTGTACAAAGCGTTTATAAAAATACCTCCACAGAGTTCGTGTTCAAGTATTTCTAATATACAAACCTTAAATACAAACAAATTACATTATTTTTGTATAAAATACAAAGGGTACTACTACCTTTCTTTGTCGTAAAAACGTTGTGTCTGTACAACGAAATAAATAATTTTAATAAGTTACTGAAATTGTTACAATTTTGTGATACTATGTACACATAAAATGACAATCATCATCAAAAAATATAACAGCTCTCTTTTATCCCATCCATATTCAGATATTTCTCAACTCTCTACCTAAAGGTTAGTAGTCGAGAATTCTACTTCTAGTTTCTATATTTGAAGATTATTTTATTGATTTTCTTAACATGGTATGGGTGTTCAATAACTACTTAAAATCAAATTATGTTTCATCAAAATTAGACTATCGAGAACGAACATATTTTCGTTTAAAATAAATGTTATATTCCACACGGGCCAATTCCTACCCATTAATACTGAAATACATTTTTAGAATTTTAACAAGCATATTTTTACCTCTATAAAATAAAATGTAACAAAATAAATATGCACAGTTTTTGTACAGCCAGTGTACCATCTTAAGCTAAAACAAACAGTAAAACAATTACACGGTTACATTATTTTCGTATAAAACACGAGGGCTACAATATTTTATAAAATATACAACAGTCTAAATGATAATTTATACCCCATTGTTATTCATTGATGTTATTATATGTATATTTTCCCATTGTTTCAAATCAGAGCATATTTCATGCATTTAATGTTTTGAGATCGAGTTCAGTGCGCGTGCGCAGCTATAAATATATGCTTGCTTTGTTTATACTTTTCTCACCTATCCAACCAATACGGCTTGTCGTGACTCTTTTACAGCATTTGAAGGCAAACAAGCGGACGGATTTCATACCGGTAAGAAATAATCGCTGCCTATAGATTTTACAATAAACTAAACAAGCACAGGATTATAGGGAGGACTAAGGTCATTTTGTTGCATTTATGGTTTTTTTTAGATACCTTTAAACCTATGATTTAATTTAAGAACTTCCGGTAACCAAGCAAATATTTACTTGACTATATATTTTATGATTGTCAACAATATTAAATAATAATAATATAACTTTTTTTATTAGAATCCGTCTACAATGTATTAAAAAATCGTTAAAATACGCACTGAAATATTCCAGAAAAGTACTTGATGTAAGGTTGCTAGGATGCTTTTTAAAACAGTTTCACGAAATTAGACCTTGTTTTTTTATTTTTTTTGTTTTACCTATTTTGTATTTGTTTTGACAATTGACAAACCAAATTTGATCGGAGACTTACTATTTAAATGATTGTCATCCACCCCGAATAGTAAGCTATGTAATATATTTTATTGAAAAACCAATATATAAACCTAGACTCCAAACTATATAATTGATACATTGATTGAAAAAAGTTTGAGTGGGTACAATGCCGCGTGGGGTACGCCGCGAGCGCAAGCTAGTTTACAGCATGATCAGTGTGTAACGCATAAGGCTAGTGTTGTAACTAGTTTTATAAATATTTCAATACACAATCCGATATTAATATCCAAATATATCGGTCGACGTTTACATTATATCGATGTATCTGTAAAATATTTATATGCAACTATCATTGAATTTACTGCATTCATTTAAAATTATAATACGACGTATCACGCGTACGGTGCATGCGTCCACGATCATATCGAAATGTTTATCATTTATAATGTCACATATATCTACGCATTATATATATATACAACATTTTAACAAATATATAAGGCAGAATAATAGTGAACAAGACGATAGTTAAATACACTTTGATACACTACAATGCTTTTGTATTATAATTAACTTCGTTAATTTGGATTTATTTTATATTATATATAAATAAATATACATGTAATTGAAAGTGGCAGAAGTAAACCCTGGTTTTAGCCGAGGATAACGTCTCGATGTACGACGTGTTCACTTATCACATAATACCAAACTTCTATATTTTACTAATTATTGTTGTTACAATAAATAAATAAATGTCAAATTGGATTATTGGACAAATTACACAAATTAATCAGCTAACCCCAAAATAAGCAAATCATATTCTTATGTTACGAGTGTGGGCGACAGTGAATGACACAAATAAATAAATTTAAATAAAAATAAATTATACATCGTTAGTAATACCACCAGTCGCAAGCCACCCTGAATGTGTCACAAAATCTAAAAATTAAAATACAAATAAGATCGCGGACAAAAACCCACAATCCCCAACATTGACCACCCACAACAAACAGCGAGTGCGGTTTAGAAAGAATCCTACGAATTCCTCATTCTGTGGAACTCCGCTATAAACTGGCTTAATTGTCTCAAAAGGCATGTCATCCGCGGGTTTATGCCTAAAGCAGGAGCTGGCGACTAAATATGAAGGACATTTCAAGAATTTTTACATTCTTTGCTCAATTTCGGAACAAAGAAAGAAGTAATTGATTCATATTTCGTGCATAAAACCTACAATGAAAATTTAACTCATTGACAACGTAACGTATTATTCGGATAAATTGGTAAAATTACGGAGACCTAACTTTTGAGTATTATTAACCTTTATTTATCAATATTTGTTATATTAATTAAAGTACATATATTAAAACAGAGCAAATATCAGTGCTCGACCCCTTCGTGGTCGGAATCATTCACAGTCAACAATTTGCAATAATCTAGTATTTGCTATAAATAGCACTTGAAATATAGTAGTAGTTTTGTGTGTGGCTATACGCACGGGATACTTCTACTAACTGGAAATATCCTATCTGTGACTGTAGGTCCTACGCAATTGTATGCTAATGCGTTCAGTTCTTGCCGTGCTATTGCGTAACAAACATATGAACGGTTAAACTTGTCTGAGTAAGTAACGGTAACTGCTAATTCTAATTTTTGTTACTAATATTTTGTTGTTAAAGTATATTAGAGTTAGAATAGGTATTTAAAACGAAAAATCCTCTTATTTAAACACTATAAATTCAATTGCATTTTCATATTTTCTAGTACTTTGAGTCTTTTTTTTAAAAGTGCTAAATCATATAATTGTATGAAACCAGTTTTAAAATACAACCTACTTATCTTACAAAAAAATAATTACAATTTTTTTATGTGACGGAATAATCCCGTAATAAGAAATAAAAAAACTTTCAAATACGAGTCGAACTCGCATGTGAAGGGTTCCGAACCAATATCTATAAAAATGACAAAAAACACGTTTTAGTATAGCAGCAACCTTTATATATTTAATTGTGTTCTGTTTCTAGTATTTGTTATTATAGCGACAATAGAAATACTTCATCTGTGAAAATTTTCTAGCCATTACGGTTTATGAGATACACTCTGGTATGGAGACAGAAACACAGATCCACAGCAAAGTCTTAGTAATAGGATCCCGATTGATCAAGTGCGTACGGAACCCCAGAAACAACACTTATATAAGACATTTACTCAAATTGAAAACCTTGTTCTACTTTAAGTCAGTTAATAATAAAAATAAAATGATATAATATATTAAACAAGAGTCGTACCTTGACGGTTTAAAGAGATATTACTTTAATAATACAATGAAACAACTCAAAATATGTTATTGCTTTCACAATAATATAGTTGCAGTTTAACGTAGATTGAAATAGACATAATAATAAAAGCATATGTCGTGATGGCTCATCCTTTAACATAGCCACTGCTGAATCTGTTTTAGTCCGAACGTCTTATGTTACTTCTGGCTAACGTTGCTTACTTTATGTGAAATAAATACCTTTTGCGTACGTTTACCACTATGTAAATATAATTTTCATTATGTGTCAAATTTGATAGAAAACCGTCCAGTGGTTCTGAATTGATAGATAAATCGGTCATTTATGTACATATGGAAATGAAAAGAAATTTGTTCTTAAGTTATTTAGATCTGTACTTTTAGATTTATCAATCATATATACACACACACAATACAGGCATACATCTTCACGCCAAGTCTCTTGGGTGTTACGCAGAGTATCGAATGTCAAGTGTCACAATTCCTACAAATTTGCCTAAGTTCATTCATTATTTATTCTCTTCATAAAAACACACGAGTTGTATAATCATATAATCATTTAGTTGTAGACATATTTTCATGATTAGATTTAAAAACAACAGATTCAAAAATATTAAACTATAAAGCGAGTTGTTACATGCCGTGTACATTAAATTCCTAGCAAAAGTTTATTATGGTAAGTTGATATAAGATTATTAATTTAAAACAAACCCGGTAGAATTATTACAAAATATTTTTACTTACTAATATTTCCATGTTCGTCTCGCGTTCGTGACGCACTACTTCGTTATTTTTAATTAATACTTCGATAACGGATATTCATTCGGAAATTAAAATTTACCCCGACTCAAATATTCGACTAATATTCGTTTTCAAAAGAGTCCAGCGCAATTAATATTTTTGTATCAATATATTGCCTGCCACCAACCCGACTGTGGTGTCAGAAAACACATTATTTTCTTTTTGTTAGAGTCGAATTATAATCAGAGTTTTTCAATCGAGTCGTTGATTTATTTTATATAACAAAATTATAATTTGTATAATTTATTGACTTTTTTTATTTCACCATGTTTTTTAATTATAGGTTAGCGTGCGCCTAAAGTCCCGGTTAATCCGAGAGGCTCAGTTTCGATTCCCAATATGCATTCGTATTCGCATCACAAGAAAACTGATAAAACTTAATAGGCAAGGCTTAAAGAGCATAGTGAGTAGCTTAACAGGATATTGCTCATATCATCATAGTCAAAATACTTTCATATGAAAATATCACATTTTATAGTTCACGGAAGATACTTTCAAATATATATAACTATATCATTAATTTAGTGTTTTTTAGTTAAAAATTATGTCCTAACAGTTTTGTAAAGCGGTGCGATGAGAGGGAAACGCTTTAAGAATGTTTTAGAAACCGTCGAAAAGTCGTAAATGCACTAACAGATACAGTGGTGACGGTATTTATTTAAAGAGACTATTGATATTTTTTCACATTGTCATAAGGTCGGTCATGTTGTTACGATAATGTATCAGCAATTAAGGGGCCACATTCATGCGACCAATTATAGGTAATTTGACACATACGTATGTGTAACGTTCTCTACATCGGCCTGTTAGTGTCATGGCGCTATTTTAGCAATCGCATAGATAAAGACCCCTCGTTGATCGAGGGATTAAGCCCCTGGTCGACGTACGAACTTAAACCACTGTTTTAAAGATTTGTGGTTTTATTTGTATTTATTTATTCGATGTATGAGTCAAAACTATAGTGCGAGCTATATATGTATAATACCTATATGAAACCGCGGTATTGCAGCGATACATCGGCGAGCCTTAGCGACGAGTATTAGAACTGTCCTTACGTCGATCAGTGCCATTGGCGTATCAACGAAGGGCTCGATGTAAATCAGGGTCGAGAACTCGTATGATGAACGGTGGGGACATATTTCTAGTTTGGATTTGCAGAAAAATATTTGTAGCATGTCCATGATAATGACGTTACACATGACATTGATAATTTGGATTTATTTGAGGTTAGACCAATTCGTGGAATTTTCTCCAAAATTATTTTTTTTGTAACTGACGCCTTAGTACAATAAACGTTAACATACGAAACGGTGCCCGATTTATTACAATAGAATATAAAATATTTTATTTCACATAGAAGCTGTTCTTGTGACGCGTCTAAAATTTACTGAGAAGATTTGGAGAAAGAAACTTAGGGGGTTTGTATTATTGACGACAACGTTCCTTGCTGTGGCAATTCTACCTCCTACTACTTTTATAGATATACGCAAGGTCAAGCAAAAGCTTATTCCTACGTAACAGCTTTTAAACAAGTAAGCGAAATGATAACACTTGAACTTATACACGTTTTGCCTTTAGTAATATACTCCTACTACTAAATGTTACAACAAATATATTTGTAATGTTAATTTAAAATAATGGTTTAATACTAAAAGACAGAAATAAATTGAGCTGAAAAGTGAATTAGAAAATACAAGTACCTACTGTAAAGTGTAGAGTGTCAAATTGAATAAAGAATTAATAAAACAGTTTTGGAATTGTTGATTTCGATAATAATTTGTATATTTTTTAAAATGTGAAATTAAATAGAGTAGATAAAATTAAATTAAATCGTGTGCAGCTAATGATAAAATGAAATTAAAGTTACAATAAAATAAAAGAAAATTACCAGTCTGTTTGTTCGTTCGGTTATAAAAATAGGTAACTAAGCACCTGTTCCGACTTCACACGGGTATACTATACATGTTATATAGTACACCAGTGTGAAGAAAAAAGTAAAACTCGAAAAATTGAATTTAATATTCAAGAACTACAATGCAATTCTTTTAACGGTCTCCGAAAAGGTATAATTACGCACAATTAGGAAAATATTAAGGAAAACGACAATGTGGGGAACATCTCAATTATTCGTATTCATTCAACGCGTATAAAAATAATTATTGGTTCAAAATAACAGGTGGTCAAAGCTTAATTAATAACGAGAAAGTAGCGTCCGAGCATATTGGTAGCGCCACGCTTAAAAGCTATTACTACCCTTATTCCCACCTTGTGTGGTACAAAATTGCATGTATCAGTGACAGATGGCATCAATTGTTAAAACGAATAAAATGTATTCCATTTTTTGTTATTAAATAGGTTGCTCGATATTAAGTTTTCCCTTCAAATTAATTTGTATGACAACCTGTATGTGGGTGAGTTATAATTTTCAAATGTTGTCAAATAAGCAGTTTGTTTTATTTTTAGAGTTCTGTATCCAAGGGGTATAAACTATACTTACCTACCTATTACTATAACTGCACTGATTGTCTGTCTATCACCAGGCTGTATCTCGTAAACCGTGATAGCTAGAATGTTAAAATTTTCACAAATAATTTATTTCTGTTACTGCTGTAGCAAGATATAAAAACAGAATAAAACAAACACTTAATCTTTTTGGCGTTTTTTAGATAATAGTACGGAACCCTTCGTGCGCAACTCCAACTCGCACTTGGCCGGATTTTTAGCTTGTCGTGTATAGTCTAATGGTAGTAATAAGACAGTAATAGTAATAACAGTCTATTAGTAGTTAGTAACCGCTGAACAAAAGAGTGCTTGAGACTGAAAGTACCACAATCGCTTTGGAAAGTCAACAGGTCAATTGTGGGTTGTTTTATGAAAGTTTTAAGAAAGTCTTTAAACAGAAGAAAAGCAGGCAGATCTCCTGATTACCATCGGGCATCAGTAATATACGTCACCATCAGTATGATGTTAATGATGAGTTGCCAATGTAAGTAACGTAGAATATTTGGGGGTTCGACTACAGGTTAAATAAAGATGCTGCTGCTACGGTCACCAGTCTTCGTCATTGTTAAGGTTAAGGATGCGACGAGTTTTTATAAAAACACTAACATTAAATTATCTGAACTCATACCTCCGTACTATTATTATAAATGTGAAAGAGTGTTTTTCTACGTCGTAACGAATGTTGTGATATTTTGTATGTGGGGATAGTTACATACGTAGGCTACTATACCGTAATCTAAAGAGGTTTCTGGGGGAGAGGTGGAAAATTTTAATGCGCTGGTGTTTAAAGGAAGTTAGTAACATTAGTACATGTAATATATACCCTCCATAAACATTGATTTAAATATAAAACTCAAACAAATCATAAAACAGCCGCAATCAACCATTTCCATAAACACATTCCACAAACAATAATTTCATTACGAAGTTCACTGTTGCAAAACTTAAGTGTATTTTAAACCACAGGAAATGGGCAATAATAAAAATAAAAAGATCGAACCCGTTATAAATTAATATTGCAAGTAACCGGAGCGCATATTAGGTCGACTTACTACGAACCGAGCAGTATTGAGTTACAACAGACGATAAATACAGTCTAAAATAATGTTTTATATGTAAATATGGGGTATTGTTAGTATAACGAGGCTTGCTAAATCACAATATGAGGTTGATTTATATCTCTACGCTCTGTTTACCGCCTTCATGGGAGGGCCATAAAGCCCTACCGAAATATACGTTCGGAAACAGAAGTCGCGCGATCACTACGCGTCTCTTAATTTGGATCTTATTTGTTAAGAAATAGGGCATCCAACAAAGTATGGTCGACCTTTCGTCGGGTCTACGCCGGTTAATTGGTCACTTTACGGCGTAAAAGAACACGTAATTCTTGAAATTCCACCGCGTAACGCGTAATCCGAGACTCGAGGCACCATTGAAGCCATTTAGGTGTTTTACGTCATTATGAGTAATTGTATTTTAATCTGACATTATTTAAGGTTTAAGCCATTTTCGGACGTTTTAATGAATTTTTATGCCGTAATTTCGTTACTTATTTCTGTATTTCCGTAGTACAAAATTGTATTATAACAACTTAATTTTATTCTTAAAGTATAACGACCTACTTAGGATTATTAACGTCGCGCTTAAAGCTTAGGTTTCAAGTACACACTAACGCAAAGCTACAACTAATTTCGTGACGATTGGGAGAAAAGTCATTTCTAAAGAGACTTAAGCTGCGTTGCTTTCTATGAGGGGAAGTTTTAGCTAGCTTCATATCATTAAACTTCAAAAATGATGTGTCAGGAAACAGACTTGGGAGCTGAAGCATAATCATCTACAAGAAATATATATTTTTTGAGATTCTCAAGATCAAGAAAATGGTAGTCTATTTTTGTAAACAAACATTTTAGTAAGTGTGCAGAAGACATTGTCTCAATACTGATGATTTCCTTCTGTACATAGATTTTTGGAGAACTAATGAATTATGATTGTAGGATCAGGCTATGAAGTTCGCGGTCATGGAGGTCTTTTTCAAATGCTTTTTGAAACTGTGTTAAATACAACAAAATCAGCTGCAATGGTTTTTGAAATATCTGTAGCATGAACATGTAGTTACTAAGCTGTGAAGAGAAATCGTATCTCTAAACAAACAAATTTGGAGAAAGATATACCTTTAACTAGGTATGTATAAAGGTAATTAATGAATAATAGTGTGTTCCGGCATTTGAAATATGAAGTTGTAGACGAGTGCGTCTTGCGGTGGCCATATACAATTAGTGTATAGCGTAATACACGAACTGTCCATCTCAAGCGCATTACTAATTATGCCGCCGGCCTTCGAGTGCCAAATTCAAGCCTAACAAGGTAGTAACAATTGCCCCACGCAACCATTGCCGCACGCGCACCGATGTACAATAGAGATGCAGGTGTCTGCACGGCAATCTAATCAAATTAACGAACTAATCACGTAGCTACCGAGGAAATTCATTAATATCCTGACCAACGCGCAAAAGTAGAGCTGATGAAGTCCGGGGGATAGTTTTAATTTGATGCGTCATTTCTGAATTTAAAATCTAAATATTTTCTTCATCATCGCTAGACCTTAACACATTGATTACTTTTTAACGTTATTGTTAAAACATTTATTGTCGGTGTCCGACTTTGATGCACGAGGCTCGGGGTTCGGTTCCCGGATAGGGTTCTTTTATATCAATTCCTGGGATTGGATTTGTCCCCAATATAGTGACGCACTTCTGCCGGCTCCTACGGGAATATAATCGTGAATCGTCACCCTCATATTCCTGTATATATTTTAATGATAATATTTTCAGCTCGTTGTTCTCGCATTATGGGTAGGATGAGATAATTGCAAATTTTTACAGAAATAAGAACTTTACCTCAGACAAATTTGAACCCATATCATTCGTCTCTCACTGACGACACTCTTTCCATTCGATTTAAATAAGCCGGCGATTATTTTGTTTCGTGTTGACTACGTCGATAATTACGTCCCATATCTGCATAGAATTTTACATGGTACTAGTTTTTTCTTTCTTTAAAATTTACGAAAAAATATCCCAAGCACGATAAAAGAATCTTGGGATGAAATATATTAAAACGTTAAACATCATAATGTATAATATTCATTTATTATTGTACAATATGATAATCCCATTGGTATGTCTAAACTTCCCTTATACCATAATTAGTGACTCAAACCGGTTTTGCAAGGATATACTATACATGTTATATACATAAAAACCTTCCCTTGGAATCACTCTACCTATTGAAATAACCGCATCAAAATCCGTTGCTTAGTTTTAAAGATTTAAGCATACATAGGGACAGACAAAAAAGTGATTTTGTTTTATATGTAGTGATTACAAATACGCAGGACGCTTCAGTCTAATGGTGTGATCAGACGTCCAACATCTCGCTACGATTTTATGTTTTGTTCTATCAAACTCAACATTTTGTTTCATTTGTAGGTAAATCTTACAATTTAAATAAGTTTTAAAATTTTTTACATTCAATACAAGCTTATTATTAAAAATAAACAATTGATGTGGGTACAATTAATAAAAGAGAGAAAAAATATTGCCTTTGCCCCTTAAATCCTAAACAACAGTAAACAGGGAAAAACAAAATTTTAAAATTTATTAGTTTACGAGGTCATTATTATCTTAATATAATGATAATGTAAAATTAATTATTAACGTTAAAATTTGTTGATATCAAAATGTCAAAATATATAAGATGTTAATAATAAATTAATTTATTAGTAGATAATATCATCAAAATTAAATATAAGTTATTAAATATGTAAATATCATATATAAAATTTGTAAGTAATTTTAAAAATAAATTACGACATCTATAGTAAATGAAGTAATATTAGGATAAAACTTTTATATTAATTATTTATTAAAGTCAAAATTTGTGAATACTATGTCAAATTATTATATAATTAATGTGAATGTTTTTTCCTACTTGTTAGGTATTACTGAACAAATAAGTATCGTGCCATGATACCCAAATATCGTAGTCACATACACTTAGGGAACGCTTCAGTCTAATGGTGTGTTCAGACGTACAACCGTCTCGCTACGATTTTATGTTTATTAATATTTATTAAGTTTCACTGAAAAAAGAAGTCTCGTGCTGTGATACCTGAAAAGAAATAAACACAAAAATCGCGCTGCGACAAGCGCATGTGTGAAGCGTCCGGACACTGACCAACATGATGTACGTGGGGTATCTATGATCAAGGAGCTTAAACTGCTGCAACATAATACTTTGGGATTTGCACAAAAGTTCATCCAGCAAGTACACATGAACTTTTTCAGTTACACGGGATTTTAGGGCGATTAAATAATGCTTTTGAAACTGCAAGGACTTTTACCATAATGATTATGGCGTTTTTGTTGTAACTTTTATTTCAGTGTCAATAAAATAATTTCATTAATTAATTACAGATAAATTTTACTAAACATACATTCATGCATTTGCACGCCATGTCCCTTAGAGAATAGCAAGAGGCAGGCAGGCAGAGTATCAATTAAAAATAAAACTAACTTATAATCACTATTCTATAAGGATTTATCAGGATTAGCATCACCGCTTAACCTATTCCTGTCACTTTTACATCAGTGCTTACCACTGTTGAGTTCCGGTTTTTATCGGGTAATAAAAAAATAAGGATTTTTTTATTAGGTACCCGAGTGTGCATTACAAAAATAACCTGTTTATTCATCTATGTACATATTATGTTCCACTGTGAGACTCTAAAGCATATACGCTAGTTGATTAAATGATGACGATCAACGATATAACTAGTTATACGTCAATCAATCAATTACGATAGCTAAACAAAACGATTACGAAAAAACAACCGTCTAACAAACAAGGACTTAGATGACAGGAGTATTGTAGTAACCTATCTACCAACTTGGACTGCATATGATGTACACATACAAGTCTTTTACGGTATCAAAAACTGATTGAATCATAATAAAACAGGAAAGAGATGAGTTACTCACCGGATACAATCATATTCGCAAGCCAGTCTTGAGTCCCAATTTATATTTTGATTTTACGAAGTAGAGTTTTAAGCCGATGCTTTTTATGAGTAAAATACGAGCAAATCGAGTTTGTACTCGGCATCGAATCGGAAAATCGGTTGGGAAATAATCGAGAGAAGAGTATCGAATCGTTGCGGAAATTGCGCCATTTCACGCAATTTTAAAGGTGTCGAGGTCCTACCGATTGGCATCGGCGCGTCGCCATTATGCCATGCACATATTAAAAATGAAACATCCATTGCTCTTTCACAACTAAAGAAAAAAGGTTTCCTATTTAACAAGTCAAGGTAAAAGTGTTTTAAGCGAAAAGGGCTATTAACCATGCGGATGAAACCCTTTTTATTACTTCTAAAGCATTTATGTTCAAGATATCTATATATATATAAAAGAAAGATGGGTTTTGAATTATAACTCGAGATCTGCTGGATCAATTTTCATGGTTTTTGATTCGTTATATTTGTCTCCGCCCCGAATAGCAGAATAGGTACATCTCATCAATAGAAATAATTGAAACTCGATGAATTATGAAAAATGAATCATTCTCATTAAATCTTAATTTTTTTAGTACATGTCAAACATAGACATGTTTGACATTTATGCATTGTCTATTTTTTTAAATCAATTAAAAAGTTTGAAAAGTGCATTACGCAGATACATAGAAGTTCCTCAAATATTTATGCGTCCGTACAGAAATAATGACAAATGTTTAAAGTTTACGCGTGCGTTCAGAAATTTAAATTGTATGAATTTCTATTTCCGAAAAATATTTCTAAGATTTATTCTTTGATTTTCATTCTCTTTCTGTATGTGTTATTCATTATAATAAAATACTTTTATATATCTATCCACATTGATATTTATTTTGTATCATTGTAATATTTTCACCAGAGACTAAATTAGTTCAGCTGAAAGGTAACATGCATTGACTGTTAGGCGGTACAAAGTTCGCCGGTATTAAGTATTTAGATAAAACGTAATAATTTTAGGAAAAAACGAGGTTTGGTGTTCCTTATTTGACACACAGAGAGAAATAAAGCTATACTAAATAATAACGTCACTGTTTTATTTAAAATATTCCTTAAATTATATATTTTTTCGTAACAAATATTTAAGATAGTATTAGAGAATTAAGTTACTTTGTAGTCAATTTTTATTGTTTTAAGTTTTTGATAATATTTATTTATCATATTTAATTAAAGAAAACACTTATTTTATAAATAATATCTAATTATATGTAAGTCGTCATAAAAAGACGTGTGAACATCCCTACCTGAGCTGAATGAGATTTGGCGACATTGATAATATAATACACAATACACTAACTCTTTCGTGAATATTTCACTTGTGCACTTTAACTTAACAATATTATTACACAAAATACCACTAAAATTAGCTAATTTTACTCAATTTGTACACAAAGTTCAATAATTATTGTGAAAAAACTACGTTCATATTTTTTCTAGATCCTCAGTTACAGATTAGATTGTTCTCCTAATAAGAATGAAAATTAGGGTTTTTTTTGTTTGGTAATTTAATAAAATATTTATTTATTTCACATACAACATGGAATTCCACCAAATGCCGAAGAGTTTAAAATACATGAGTGTGCTAGAGGCCTAATGACAAAGCTTTCGCATTTAACACCCGTAATAACCGGTCCTATAGATTTATGTATCTTCAAATAAATTTAAAAGGCATAATAAATATTGTTGGATAGTATAAATCATGATTTACCCGTAACATTATAATTACCTTTGCATACAAATTGGCGATAACATTGGTTTCTCTGTAACATAATAATAGCTACCAATGCTTGCGACATTTCGCACGTATTTTACTTAGCTCTTCGATTTTGACAAAAACAGTTCAAGAAGCTGTGAATATCTTACTTCCGATAATTTGCGATACGACTTGTAATTTATGTGGAAAGAATTTAATGTCGAGAGTAAGATTCTATTATACAAACTGTTGCTGGTGACTTTGTCCGTGTATTAAAGTTGTTTGGTTACCTCTCGCTGGGTTTTCAGAATTCGTAGAAGGCTTTATCCTTCCCTTATAAGAGGTTAACTCCGTGGCACTTCGCCGCAATCAGGTAACTTTAAAACTGTGAAAATTTCTAACAAATTTTCAACCGCTGCATTATCACTTTAATATTGATAATATCTGACTTAACGCCTATGTAAATATTTATATCTAAATGTCATATTTCAGCTCCATTCGTATCGTAGTTTTATTTAGGATAATAGTGCAAATTTTCAATAATTAATCTTTATGCTTTACTTTCAGCATATAATTCGATAATAACCTACCTCACCCTTTGTGGGTAAACCAAAATCTGAATTGACATGCATATCACACAAACTTTTACAATAATAGTAGTAGTGCGTTTATAATCCGAGTAAATATCTAGGAGAAGTTAAACCCAATCAATAAACAATTAATTAATTATTAATATCAAATCAAGCTTCCGTTAAGTATCATTAATAGACATTATGCATACCCGTACATCCCTAATTAGTTATTCGAGATTTGGCTCCTTGGTCGTTAAACTCACAGTTAATTACTCGCCAGGACACGCGCATAATTTATTTTAATAGTTCATTAATATTAATTGTTTTTTAAAGAGTTTTTTAGACAGCTGCCTAAATAATTTTCAAGGGCCTTAAAATGAAGATGTTTTTGTATTACATTTTTTATTGTTATTAAGGAGCAAAGTGAATACGATGACTAGCTCGTGATCTCAATTTTGTGATCTATTTATAGATTAAAATTTATCATGACAATTTGGTTATAAAGAATATTATAAATTTAACGAAAATAAGGTTCAGTTAGTTCTACCTTCCTATCAGTCTTTTGAACCATTAGAGCAATAGTATAGCATATACGTGCTGTCATAAGTTCCTATATTTATATATTATTATTATCTACGAATTTGAATACGATTTCCTTTGTATTCAGATACATTTAATCCTTCTCTCAATCAGCTTATAACAGTCCACTACTGGACATAAGAATGTAATAAATACATAAGACATGGAAATTCTTCTATTGGGGCTTAAATCGTTTCAAATGTAACTATCGTGTACTAGATAAAAAGAGTTGACACTTTATCATACAAACATACATTTCAAATTACATTTCAATTTTTTGAATTTTGAATTCAACTCCGGCGCCAATAACAAAAACTAGTGGCTATCGACCTCATTATAATTCAAGAATTTAACGCCGAGAAAGCGATAAACTATTATTAACAGCTTTTACTGCCTCTATTGTTGCAGTGTTGGGTGTTTTTGTGCGGGCTAACAGCGAATTCCCGAGGAAAGAAACACCCAGAACATGGGCTAATCGCAAGTAATTCCCGTTGCATGAACCTTCCAAAGAGGGTGTTTCGGTTGGCGCGTTGCTTTAGGGTTGGTACTGACATACAAAATTATTGCTGGTCAATACTTATCGATAGATGATAGAGATAAAGCTTTACATATTCCTACAATAACAATGTACTACAGTAAAACTTTTATTTCTATATAAGGAGGAAGTTTATTTAACAGAAAATATTAACTCTTGTTGCTTTTCAATTCGTTTAAATGTTTTCAGTTTGTTAAACTAATTTTATGAATGTTTTCATTCGAGAATAGGTGTTTATCGGTTGCTTTTATTGAAGTTGATCTAAAATAATGCTATTTTTTATTTAAATAACAATATACCTGATACAGTTTTTTGCAAAGATGGTGCAGCTCCTTTTTTTTGTTAATATAATGCACATATGAGTCGAAATAAGAATAAATAACTGATTTTTATATAATTTAACATTCTAGAATACTTATTATGTAACAACTGATAAGATGTTATTTCATAGAATAGGCCAACTGCCTTCCACCCCGGCAGCTCGTAAGAGGCGAGCACAGGTTCTATTGTCTCCAACACCGTGACATTGACTAGTTGGTAGAGTCTTGCAACGACTCGCCTGGATTGGTACCACCGCATTACCTATTCCTGCCACAATAGCGTCAGAGCTCGCCATTGTCGTAACAAGCTCTGACGCTATTGGTGGAGGGTAGGGTAGCCGGTAAACTTACTCACGCATGAGGCTTACCATCCCAGCCTCAGGTTGGCAACGCACCATTTCCACCTTTGGCGTCTATCCTTCTGCTTGTTTGTTTTCCAATATCTTAAAAAAAGTAGATAAATAAGGTTTATCTTAGGGTCGATGCCATGTAGTCGTGAAATTAACTTATATTTTTAAAAATAACTCACAAAAGCAAGCTAATGTCTTGTTAAGCATTTGAATTTTTAAAAAAGCAACAATTTTGCATAGGTATGTTAAGTATCGTCCTTTCTTTTTTCAATGTTCAGGTATGTATGTTCACGTCGACGTATCGCATCGATACGCATTTTTAATCATCCGATGATATTCATTTAAAAATAACTATTTCTTAAACGAATATCAAATTTAATTAACTCTAGTACTCGAATAACATTTCGAGTACTAAAGTTAAGGCCAATGCAATCTAAGTTATATTTTGTATTTTCCTACTTGTATATAATTTTCAATTAATTAATAGAAATTTGACTTAATCACCCGCTCTTTAGTTGATGGAAACTTACAAAGTTTCTTTCCTCATATTATGGGTTCTTGGTAGTTTACTTCACTCATTATGAATTTATGTTGTAATTATTGTGAATCGGAAAGCTATTAGTACGTTGCAAGTGAAATAACTTTTGAAATAAACGTTCAAATCTCATTACCAAATACTTGGCTATTGTTTCATTTGCACATACTTCTGCACAACCGATTGGATACTTGCAAAATAAATTTCAAATACCTTCTACTTTCCTTTCACTTTTTGCTTTTCCTCGCGCTCTTGTCGATGGAATTCTTTAACTTCTTGAAATATTACATATTAAGCGTTGTTTGTTTTTCTGTTTGTTTAGTTCTTTATAATACTTTTTGCCCTCCTTAAAAAACTTTTGAGTGGTTAGAGTAGCGACCAACAACTAGCATCTAATAAAAAACTTCTTTAAGTTGTAATAAAAAACATAACAAATAATGATTTAATAGGTAGTTGGTGTATAATAACACGATTTCATACTCTGCTTTGTACTTAATTCGGGCTACCTCAATAAAAATAAATTAATTATATTAATTAACATTTTTATGTTTCGTGGTATCGTAATTTGGGCGGGCGATGTTATCTTCTAACTGTGGCTTGTGGCATTACGTGTATTTGTTATGACTTCAGCTAATTAACGTACTACTCATGTTTTCTAAATTGTTTTACAAAATAATAGTTTCAAAAAACTTGTAGATAATCTTATCGCTAATTAAAATTTGAATAATTGGTGTTAAAAATTAAATATATGCGAGTATAGCGCTTCATATAAAGCTGCCGAATTGAAATTTATTCGCATTATTATCATAATACATGTGTGCTGTTCAATGAATGCTGGTTTTATGATAATTATTAAATAGAATGGAGTGCAGAGTACATAAATCTTTTTGTTGTAAGATTATGACTTCGGCACTTATCGAGCTTGATATACTGATCAAAATTAAGCTACAGATTATAAAAATGTCATTGCATTAATCCGTTCAGTTAAGTTTTATTAAAAGCTTTTATTTAACTTGCAATGTATGTATGTAAGTATGCATGTTAGGGTGGAATCTTAGAATTCAATTTTGAAGAAGCTGTCTTCATCCGATTGAGCTGAAATTTTGTATACATGTTTAGTTTGGATGACAATGCACGATAAGTTACAGAACATCATTCTAAATCCAATATGGCGAACCAAACAAGATGGCGGAATAGTTATTTTTAAGTCACTTCTACAATATGGGTATCGAATGAAAGGGCTCGTTGAGAGCAACTCGAAAAATAATAAAAGCTTTTTCTTAAAAGTTTTTTTGCTTTTAATTAACTTATGTTTGAATGACGTGCAAATTTACTCAACACTAGACTTAAGTTTCCTAGCATGTTTTGAGACCATATTGACTATTTGAAAAATTAAGAAAGAATAAATAACAATTTACCGTGAAGGACGATAGTTTACAATTTACTCATTTAATCAACGGATTTCCTTGAGGTTAAAATTCAAAGTACTAAATTGTACCAATTAATTGGTTCTCAGTCAATCAAGTAGTAGAATAGCGATTTTAAAAAACGTTTGACTCGTATTTTAAATAATTAAGATGCTTTGACAATAAGTTTGGAGAACCAATGCACTGAAAATCAGGTACTCGTTAGATACGAATGGTCTGCACCACCTCACTTGGATTTGCTAGTTTCATGTCGTCATTATTTTCTCAATGCGGATGAAGTGATGTATTAGCGCTAAATCTTAGAGAGAAGTGACAGCCCTGCAGAACGGGAAAATGTATATACCGGGCTATCGCATACTTGATTTTATCATAATGATTATTAACATGTGAAACGCGGTACCTGGCACCGCCGCGCGCCCTAGATATGTTTGACATCACTCAGTTATTTTAATACAAGCAATTAGAGGTTCCCACTGGTTCGAGCTCCATTGCAAACTTTTCGATTAGCAGGTTGTGGTTGTCTTTAAGTGGATTTTAAATTGCGCGAGGAATCGATTGCTGGGTTTTTCGAATATAGGCTGTATTTTTGTGGGTATAAACGGGTTTGTGTATAGCAACCCGTATTAGCTGACCTCCTTTTTGTCTTTATCTATGGTATGGGGTTCTTGTGTTGTGATTATTGTTTGTTTCCCCTGTGAGTTTGATTCTTTCCGAATAAAATGAATATTTACATTACGTAAGGTTTCTCGTTTTTTGTATTTGAGACAAACTTTTTGGGGACTTATGGACCTATCGCACTCTAGTACAATATCCTTGTCACTAAGACTGCTAGATTATTTTACTTTTTGAGTCCGTTCCGGAACTATCTGTCTAGATTAATACCATAACCGGAAGTCGCTGCTATAAAAGCAGTGTTCGCCACTTTAGTTTTGCGGTTAAAAGGGTAAAGTGACTGCTAAATTTACACAAGTACCTATATTAATTATCTCATATTCAGCAACACTTCTGACATCTTTGATGTTTACAGGTGAAGTACAACTAAGTTTGCTTGCATTACAGTGTCATAAAGTGGTGAGTCTCAAGTGGTGCAGATGGAACAAATTCAACCATTTAGGCATATTTAAAGAAAAAGAAACATTAATGTGGTAGGTATAATAAAAATACCTCATAACGGATAAAAAATAAGAAACATTCATTAATAAAACGTTAAAGTAAAAATCTCATGTTACAGGATAAAGAGTTAAAAGTATTGACTCAATTTTCTAATATAAAAGGTTCATTTTGATTGTTGTACAAACTGAAAAAGTGCATCGGCGACCCGCAGAGCTGTGGCAAAAGAAACTCTAAGACTGTATCGAGTGGCGCGGGGATTACGGACGGAGATAATTATTTTAAACTTCCATTTGTATTCGGTGAATTTAACTTGGAATAATGTCGGATTTGCATTTCTAACTTCATTAATATTATAAGTGTATTAAAATGTTTGCATACACACATTTTTTTATGGTATAAGACAGCGAACAGGCACATGGGTCTCCTGATGGTAAGAGACAACCGTGGCCTATAGACACCA